>WAAE01007863.1:14181-33419 GCA_013400495.1 Nicator chloris
TTTTTTTTTTTTTTTTTCAAAATTTTCAGGAGAAAAAGTAACAAGTGAATGTGTTTCATAATCTTCCAAATCTATACTAGGGAGAAAACACCTAGCCTGCAGGAAAAGGGGTAGTCATAGCTTGATCTAATCCCCAGTAAATGCCAATAGTGCATAAAATCTTCCAGCACCACCAGAGGTGGATTCTGACTCAGGAGAACGAGGGGTTTACATGTTGCATGCAGCCTCTGACTTCATAGCAAGGAAATAATTCTTGCATGTCACAGAAATCATAAAGAATAGCTTGAACAGGACATGAAGCCATTACTGCTATGAGCTCTTTACAGCTCTCTACTTCTCCATCATTCCTCCCAGCCACAGCCTCCTGGAAAAATTTACATTTCTTTCCCATAGCTCAGACACATCTTCTACNTAATTATCCTTTCTTTCCTAATTAACCCTTGTTTTCAGTTTCTGCCTAGCTTTCCAGCCCTGAGGGAGAATGTGTTTGCAAGACAGATGCCAGGTGATCCAGTTCAAGGTGTCCCATCGCTTCTGAGGCAGAAGCAAATTACCTGAACTTGAGAATAAGCTGGCAACTACAACAAAATCTGCTGTCACTTGTTATTTTTAGATCAAGAAAACGAGATATGTGGCCACAAAGGAAACCCCACCTGCATGCTTTGATTCTAAGGCTGAGGACACTTTTTTTTCCTCTTAAAGGGCACCACTCCCCTATGTAAGGCAATTTTGACAAGCTTTCAGAAAGTCAAGCTGCCCTCTGCAAGCCTCTGCAAACTCTAGTGAGTAATACTGAAACAAGTTTAGGAGCAGCTGTCCCTGGTCTTTATAAGAGAACCTGTAGAACTGTGCTTTTCTATGCTTTTTAACTGGTCTATATTTTCCCTCTTTCCTATAAATGATCATATCTAGTAAGATCATGTTTGGGTTTTTTTTATTTACATGTTAAGGAAATCCTTGCTTGGCATTCTCTAAAAAAAAANTCTGACTCAGGAGAACGAGGGGTTTACATGTTGCATGCAGCCTCTGACTTCATAGCAAGGAAATAATTCTTGCATGTCACAGAAATCATAAAGAATAGCTTGAACAGGACATGAAGCCATTACTGCTATGAGCTCTTTACAGCTCTCTACTTCTCCATCATTCCTCCCAGCCACAGCCTCCTGGAAAAATTTACATTTCTTTCCCATAGCTCAGACACATCTTCTACAGAGCAGGAAGAATGATGGGAAAATTAAATCCACACATTAGACTAAAGTGCTTCCCTGCTGGAGGAAGATGTGCTACATCCACAGGAGTAGAAGAACAAGCAATTGATCACTGTGTCACAGGACAGGATGGAGCTGCTGAATTAGTATTGAGCTGGAGTGTTCCTTCTCTTAGGAAGCCAACTGCATTTCACAGATGTCATTTATAATGAAAGATAAGGTTTGTATTCATCTGCAGGTTAGGTCTATAATGAGATTCACTTCCCTGGCCTCTGAGTCACAGTGAAGTGACTCAAGCTCTCCAGCAGGCAGTGTGTTAGCCCCAGCCATGGACCTCTCAAACATCAAATACAAAATGCACAGCAGAGCACCCTCTTGCTGTCCCTTATCATCACGTATTCACCTGGAGTATCACACCTCCTGTCACCCACAGAGCTGTGGAAAGTGTGACACTGGAGTGTGACCAAAAGGAGCTGCTGCCCGAGGGTCTGTGCCTTTGGAAAGTGCTTCGTTCACCTGAAACCTCCCTGAGAGAAATAAATAGTGCCACTCAAAAGTACTGCCCAAGGGAAGGCCTTTCCTAAGACAAGGCCTTTCTCCTTTGCAAATAAGATTTTGTTGCAAAATAAAAGGAGTTTTAAAGAAAGGGGCAAAAACCCCCAACCATGAACTAGATCATGTGTCTGTGGTTGTATGACCTAATATAGGACTTGGTGCTAGAGAGGTGTTAGCTCTTCTAGTGCTCCAGGCACAGAATTTTGGGCAACACTTCAAATTAATGCAACAGGAAACTTAATCCAAGTTGCACTTTCTCTTTCCTAATTTTTGAGCCGTTTGACAATGCTCCTTAACACTGTGTTTAGGGCCTCTGATTAAGTATCTAGATGTGATGCCTGTTTGATGAATCCAAGTACTGTTTCTAACCCATACTTAGCTTGCCACCACTTTAATAACAGAACTTGAATAATTCATTGTGCACCTGCACAGGGGCTTCACATGATCTGCCTTGGAGGTGTCACCCAGAGTCACACAGCACAACCCACTCCTTTGCAGCAGCCCTGGTGCTGGCCATCAGGAGCCAGCAGAGTTTCTTGGCATCATCCTCAAAAAGTCAGCTTTCACAGGCTCAGATGCTCAGCAGCTTTACAGTCTTCTCCTCAATCTGTCTTACAAGCACCAAAAAGGGAGTAGGACCAGACAGCCTGGGGCAGGAGAAGCAGCAGAATTATTGCAGCCCTAAAAAGGACTGTTTTGGGGTTTCATCTTCAAAATCTCTGTCTCTTTCAATTTCAGTCTTTCATGATGTGTCCCAAAGCCCCTAGGTGTGACTCACAGATAAGGACAGCCACGTTACCCAGAATGGTTTGAAACTGGCTTTTAAGTCACTCTCAAATATTTAATATTGCAGCTGATGACAATGGCTGCCCTCCAATGGAATTTGGCCCACTAATCCAAAAGCAAGGAGACAGAAAAATGAAACTGGTTACTTTTAATTTTTTTTTTTTTGCCATAGCTGTTTGCTCCACTGCTGCTTATTGCTAGAATTGGCTGAAATAAGGAGTGCTGAAATATATACAAAATAAGATACACTATTTCTAGCCACGCCAAAAATACTTGGAAACCAAGGCTTAGCATGGAACACTGTTCTCACTAAATTCAGATGAAGATTAAAGTCAGATTCAGCTTTTGGGAACTCTTACTGGTTCCCAAATGAAATTTCTAAACTTAATAAGTTTGCTCATTGTCAGATATTCTACTCCAATCATGGCAGTGGTGAAACTTCATGGAAAGGTAGCCCAGGATTCACCTTGCACAAAACACATGGCACAGCAAATAATACAAAATCCTCTCCAGATCAAAGCATGAGTTGCTTTAAATGTGACATCACATGGGGTGATTCTTGTGGTTGTCCCATGCAGGGCCAGAGTTGGACTTTGATGATCCTTGTGTGTCCCTTCCAAGTCAGAGTATTCTGTGATTCTGTGATTCTGTAATTCTGGAAGGCATTAACAGAGCTCACATGCTTTTTTTTCACAAGTTTGTTATGTAACAGACTTGTAGAAATAAAGATCTTGAAGCCAGCTTTTGTTTTCCTTATTTTGCTAATGTTGGGTATGAGAACACTCAGATATTTTGGGAAGTAACCAAGAATTTTTTCATCTACAGAAATTTAAAAAAAAAAATAATTAATAATTAATTCCCTAATAATTAGGGAAAAAAATAACAAACCCGACATCTTTTTTCAATATTGCACCTTTCTAAAAGCAAGAAATCCTAAAGCTGTGAGGGTTTCTAAGGTTTCCTCTAGTCTTCTCCTCCCTATTTGTTTCTTTTTCTCTTATTTATATCAAAAAATGTCCATTTTAGCAAGCAGGAAAGTTTATCTTTCCTTAAAGCCTATTAACCAAGTGAACTTTTTTATTCTTGAGTTATAGGAGATCTCTTCTTCAGTTTCAGTGTATCTGATGTCTTCTGCTGCCCCCACAGAGGTTTCTGCAAAGGCAAACTAAAAGTGCCTAAGTCAACAGGCTGGGATAAAAAGGGTGCCTGCAGTACCTTTGAACTTTTCTCTGTGAATTTTTAGGAGAGCTCTCTAAAAATGAAAAGGGCAAATCTCATAACAGCTGAAACAGAGCTTCAGAGCCTGAAGACATTTAATATCTCACTATTAACTCTTCATTATGAGGCCATATGGATCGGTTCAATAAATGATGAAATAAGTTACGGAGAAGCCAAACCAAGAATACTGGAAAGAAACATTCTCTTACCCAGATCAGTCTCAGACTTACACTTTTGTTGTTGAAGACCAAAATGCTCTTATCTCATTGAAGGCTCTGTGTGAATATCTAGAGTCTCATAACCATTTTTCCCAGAAATGTCTTTCCCATTTTTTTCTTTTTCATTCCTATTTTTGGCCCTTTCTCTGGGTGATTGATCCTTATCTCCTTTGTGAGCCTCAGAATGACAAAATCTGTACTCAAAATGACACTGAGAGCTAGATGATTGAGATTGTTCACTGATGATTCAGATCAAATCATGTGTGGCATGGAACGTGCACATGAAAACCCTGCATTTTCTCACATCAAGAGATTACAGTTTTCACAGGTGAGTACAGCACAGCAGATCATTTTTCTAGGAAGGAATATGTTATAGCAGTGATGCTGTTAGGTGTTGAAACAAGTGTTTTATGTGTTATCAGCTGACAAGCAAGGTGAGAAGATCCTTAAAATTATGTACAGTTAAAAGCCCTGCAGAGTCAAAGATTTATCCCATTTCCAGATATTCTTAGAGATGTAATTATTTGTATTTGTCTCTTGTAACTTAATAAAAATCTAGTAAGTAGAGAAGAAAAAGCATGGATTTGTTTGCAGCAACATAAAATTTAGAATTAACCGATATTTCATTGCAAGTACAGTTAAAATCATCTTTCTGATTATTTACAGCTCATCATTTTCTCCTTAATAATGTAGGACTGGCTCATAGAAGCCACTTTTATGGTGAATATGCTTTTGTGTCTTGGAATCCTTTGAGGTTATGATACTTATTTGTAAGCAGGGTTATTGTAACTCCTTAAAAAAAAAAAAAATTAATTTGAAGTGTTGCCTAAAATTCTGCATCTGGAGCACTAGAAGAGCAAACATCCCTCTAACACCGTCCTGTATTAGGTCATACAAACACAGACATACAATCTCGTTCAGGGTTGGAGTTTTTTCCCCCCTCCTTTTGTTCTGCAACAAACTCTTATTTGCAAAGAAGAAAGGCCTCGTGTAAGGAGGGGCCTTCCCCTGGGCAGTATTTTGAGCAGCACCATTTATTTCCCCAGGGGAGGTTTCAGGTGAATGAAGCACTTTTCAAAGACACAGGTTTCTATATTGCTTCAAATGTGTTTCCTGTAGACCCTGGGGTTGTTAAGCCTGCCATCAGGACCAGGATTTCCATCACCAGGCTTCTCCCCGTGCCCTGAACAAGGCTTCACCCACTTCTGCCTGGTCAGAGAGGCTGCACAGACCCCATCACAACGCTGCCCACATTGGTCCCCAGTGCTGCCCTGGGACAAGAGCTTTGGGGAGAAATGGTACCAGCCCTCAGGCAAAGCTCTGGTCACTGTGCAGGATGAGGCAGGGGGCTGCTGCCAGTCAGGGCCCTGGGGTTTGCCAAGGCCCCATTCAGTGGCTGAGCTATAAAAACAGGCTACATGTTATAAACACTGCCCATGGGCAGCTGCAAAGTGCTACCTAAAGTCATGGTTAGGGTGGCTTCACCTGTAAAATGGACAACCTAGATGAAAACTGGAAGCATATGTTTGACTGACTCACTGAGACTTGCAACATGCCAGACCATTGACAAAGGATTGCTTGTCAGCTCTAGTAAGATTGTTCTTTAAATACCTGATTTTAGCCTGCACTTGACTTGGGAACCTACATCATCCTACAGTTTCAGAAGAAAAACAAGGATAATGAGGAAGAATCTTAGGAAATAGTTCTTTTCCGTGTCTGTGAATCCAAACTATAACTGAATGAGATTTTAACACTCATGCAAAATGCAACATATAATCTGAATTATGGCATGGTTCTAAGGAACCCCAGGAGATCTAGTCCAACTTCCATGAGAAAGTTTAAACTACAACCCATGTAGATGCAGTTTTGAACAAGGAGGGATGTGATATCAGTGGACATGTTTGGCCACTGAAGCTGAGGAAGCAGATGTTGCCATACCAGACCTTTTGCTGTTTTTTTGAGGTTTTTTTTTTGCTCAGGGTGATGTCTGGACTGATGGAAAGCATGGTTGTCCTACTGGAGCTGTATTCACTCCTGAAGCATTTTTCTAGCATAGCACACAAGTGGTCCTGGTAATGTAGATTTAGCCTGCAGCTAAAATTATCATCTGGTCACACACTTGAAAAGCTTAAAGTTTGCATGCAGACTGTGGTGCTTTCCTTTCATTTGCACATCATTTGCTACTAATAAAAAGACAATAATAACATCTGATTTGTACCTTAAGCACAAATGAATAATAGAAGATAAACGATCCTGAAATATTTTTTGAAACTCAGGGAATAGTGACCTCATAGCAGAAAAGAAAAAGGCTTTTACAGCCCCAAATGTGTTTATTAAAGGGTAAAACCATACTGCAGGCCATGCTATTCCAAATTAATGGGGCCTTTTACACAGACTTCTTGATACATCTTATTTGTATCTACTGAAGTAATATAGAACTGTGAAGCATGGCCAGAAGTGGTACTCTGCAGAGAAATCTCTGCTGGAGAAGCTGCAGAATTTTTATCATTTCAATTAACTAAAATGAATGGGGGAAATCTCCAAAGCTAGTTGGCAAATGGTTTTTATTTATATAAATCCCATTTTCCTGGGGATAAAGATCCATTAATCAGCAATGCTACATCATGAAGGAAACGAAAACCTATTAAAAAACAAAACAAATTCTGTCTAGACTTGTAGATCTGTACAACTAGAGAAGCACAACCTTAGCACTGTGGATGCAGCTAAGTATGGCATGAGTGAAGAGAGGCCAGCGATGGCAGACATCATATCTGAGTGGGAATGGAAATAAACTTTCCTGCTAGGAGCTGTTTTCACACTAGAGTACTAATGCAGCCCGTGTGAACACACACACAAATAAAGTATTACACTTTGAAATTAATTATTTACACCAGCATATAGCCTGTACCTATGTAAGGCATCAGAACTGAACTTTGATCAATTGAACAGCTTTGTGTTTTTAACACTGTTCAACACCCAACATGGCTCTCAGAGCTATTTTTTAAATATTTTTCAGGTGGTTTGCAATCCGTTTTTCATAGACTGAGCTGTCAGAGTGACTCAGTAAAATTCTGCAGAGTAGTCAGTGTTAGAATCAATACAAACAGCTGCAGGGGATGTATCTTTGGAAGAAAGAAGGAAAAAACCAACCCCATCTTCAAGATCTATAATTTTCTTTTAAAAATTCCAAGCCTTTGTCACTTTTCTTTTTCCATAAGGTCTACACAGAAGTTACCTTCAACAAGCACAATATCCATAAAGTACACTGAATTACTCCATTTCAGAGGATACCAAATCCAAAGTCAACCTTTAAAAAGCCCAGAAAGGCAGCTGAACTAATCATTTTCAATATGACTTTAAAATGTGATCATCTATATAAATTGCATAAATATGCATTCCTTGTATGGATTTTTGTAAGGCATGTATTTTAATGCTTTTTTTACAAGTACATTTAGCTGCATTAAATATATGTACACCCCTCAAGGTGACGAAACGTCACAAAATTGCTGGCCTAGGAGAAGTCTGGAAAAAGCACATTGTTGCAAAGGTTTACATGAGTAACTCCTTAAAAAAAAAAAAACAAACCAAAACAACCCTCATATCTGTTTTTAAAAGCATGAAGGGATGGAGACTTCATAGTCTTTGTCAGAAATGTTTCAGAAATTCACTATTTCTTGATGCCAGCTTCCTCACTGTAGTCTATACCCATTTTTATCTCATCTGCCACAGTCACGGAGAAAGACAGCTTCCCTTGCTCTTTGCGACAGTGTTTTACATATCAGAAGGTCTGTTATTGCATGTTTTCAGGACCTTTGATCATTCTTGCTGCTTTCCTCCGCGTGAAGAGCGTTCAGAGTTTATCCTACTGAAACTGAGGACTTTTGATCTCTCAGAACTATTTGAAGTGGCAGCTGATGTCAAACATTAGCTTGCTATAAGCTGTTTACCTGTGTGCATTGGATCACAGAACAGTCATCAGTATTTGGCCAGGACTTCTGGACACCACTATAAGGCCCTAAAGAGATTGAGTAGCAGCAAGCCCCAGAGGGACTTGAATGAGAATTTGGAGACTGTGAATTTTCCTTCTATTTCTGTCCTTGACCGTGGTGCTTTTATCTCCAAGTATCTGCTTCCTCTGTTAAACCTCCCACATGCAAACGGTGCGTAAGAGCCAGGCATTACTAATTTTATTTTTCAGCTGTTTGCCCATGCTGTCATTGTAGTGGGGAACTCTGGCAAAGTTTGTACATAACCACTCAAAGTATTTCTTCAAATTCCAAAGGACTGTCTACAGCACTCACAGACTGATGATAAGTAACTGAAACACGAGACAGTCTGCTGGCTTGTCACAGGCTGTTTGAAGTGTCAGCCTGCTGGAAACCTTGGATTTTCAATTGCAGTGCATTTCTGGAACACATTGCAGAGATACAAGTCCACTCCATTCCAGGGCCTGCAAAATTAATGATCTGTCCAAACTTAGTTTAGATGGAGATGAAGCCGTGCATTGAAGCTGCCTTAACAGCCACTGGTAATTTGTTGTTCGCTACAAGAGGCAGGGGCAGGGAATCAATTAATTCATTCAGGAAAGGAATCGATTGCTCCCCTAAGCACATGTTTACCCTTGTAAAGAGCAGTTTATAGAGGAGGATGCTTCACAAGGACTTTGGGGAAAACGAGAACTTTTAATTGCCTGACCATTTACACGTTTGGGATGCTCACATTCTTTTGCTTCCTTTGAAGTCAGAGTGCAGAGCCCCCGAGGACTGTAAAGTTACAGGATAATTACTGATTGTTAAGGAAATATCCTTTGTAAAATAATCGTCCATATTGTTTCTTCTCTATTGCTTCTCACTCCTGTAGCCAATTGATTTTAAATAGAGAAACTGCTAGATGGAAAATGTTTAAGTTTTCCAAAGACTTCTGAACAAAACCAATCTCCCTTCACAAGAAGCTATTGAAGAAATCTGGCAATCAGCATGGATAAAAGTCGTGGCACAGTTTAAAATTAGAGACAGAAAGAATTGGACATTGGTAGCCATTTCTCACTGTTGACAGAGGTTAATACTGGAGTGACCTAGGGACCAGCCTCAGGACTGGACTGAGGACATTCAACCCACGAATTAATGAATTGAAAGGGAGGGTGAACAGCAAGGTGACTGAGACCCCTTGATTATTCTAGATTCTTGTGGCCACTAAGGATTACAAGGAACTTTGGAAAGACCTAGTAAAGACCTGGGGAATGTGCTAGATGTGATGAATCCACAGACAGCTACAATTTTTGTCAGTACTGGAAACTAAGAAAGAAAAAATTGCTTCTTCTCACTAACAGCAGTTAAAATATTGTCTCAGGGTTATCTTAGTTTTGCTGTTGCTGTTAGGCTGCATTTTCTGCTATTTCAGCTCTCTTTAGGACCAGGTGAGAAGCAGTGCTAACGCAGGAAAAGAGGTTGGGGCTCAAACCACCATGAGGATGGGGGGAATTCTGCTTTATCAGCAGCATTTGTTATTTTAACTGTTTCATCAAACTGAAGCCCAAATGATTAGTTTGAAGATCAAACAAAATAACAAGGAAATCAGCTCTCCTGAATCCAGAGATGGCCACTTAATCATTTGGAACATCATTCTTCCCAGCAGGGGAAAGCACTGAACAGCAATATTCTCCTGGCTGCCCACTGTGTCTTTCTGTGGATATCTGTAATTCTCCCACCACTGCTGCAATGACAGCAACACATTTGTAGAAGCCAGGACAGCTCATGTCACTGTACCTTACACCAGTTGCATAAGGATCCTTCACAGCAGACCCCAATATGTTACCCTTTAAATAGATTTTCCTCTCCCTCCTGTGTGGCTTGTGGGAGCTCATCAACCAAAGCCTGCAAGACCATAGACTAAAAAAGGCGTTTAGCGGAGCTTAAAGCCATCCTAGAGGTGACAGCTGTGAAAAATGAAGTCATTTGCAGCCACCCTCCACAGGCACTCCTGCGAGGTGGGAGGCAGGGAGCTGCCTCAAGGACAGGAGAACCCACAGCTCTGTCACAGTGGATTAGCTCACCTTCAGCCACGGATCTGTACTTCCCAACCTCCACCGGGATTGCCCATTACACAATGGAAAGAGCTTAGTTCTTGTTTATTTCGTTGAAATATCCATTTATCTTTGTTATTTCTGTGTTAAGGATTACTGGCTTGGGTGAGTGGTTCTCACTCAAAGTTTTCTGTATAATCGAACCAGAAAAAAGTTTCCCAACTTCAAGCCGGCTGTATGTAAATTAATAGAACGTGGTCATTCTCACAAAGAAGACAGTCTGAAAGTGTAGAAAGCCTGTGGAAAGTAGTGCTTGGCAATTATTGTTTGCTTATATACTGCCAATTTTAAATAAGCCTTTGCATTTTAGAAGGGCTGCTGTGCTTGCCTGTTTCAGGAAGAAACATTACAACTGCTTTCCTGTGCATTTTGCAACACTATATTTCACAATGCTCTTTCAACTCAGCAGAATATAGTGGTTTTACAGTTCAAGATTAAATAACAGCACCATTTAGAAAGCAAATATTGAGCCAAAGAACTTCAAAGCTGCAACATTCACTAATTCAGCTTCCCTGTATTTAAAACTGTAACTACAATAAAAGAAAAAAAGCTAAATGAAAAAGCAAAATTAATTAACTTGAAAATATTATAATTAATATCTCAAGTTTGGACTTATTGCTTTTGCTCTCTCCCAAATTGCAGCCCAAAGTCCCCTGAACTTTATTAACTTCTGTTTTACTGTACTGAGTCAAAGCTCTCTGTAGCAGAAACTATTGGACTGTGTAAACCTCAAATTTATTAGTGAATGCATTGCAACAAACACTCATTGCTTTTCTTTCCTGTAGGGTTAAAACTCTTTCTCTTGTCCCAGCCACAAAGACAGCTTTGCTGCAAGAATCATTTTGCCATTTGTATTCTTTTACCAAATTTTTGCAGTGAACCCTCTGCCTTATTTTCCTCTTTATTATGTTACCTGATAATTTTCTGGTTTCCCTAATAACACTAAAAATATTCTGCTTTGCACCTCTTATGTGTTACCTCTAGAGATGTTTTCTGTAGCATCACCTTCCAATGCAATTTCCTCCAAAACTCATCCATTCATAATCAAAGAGAGAGCAATGATTTGAACGCAGCTCCTTTGACAGCACAGCCACATGAATTGCACACGACCCTGCACACTTCAGCTTCTTGTTTTGTGTTTATTAAAAAGTCCTCCCCACCACTTTTTAACCACATTTTATTTTCCAGTCAAGTATTATTTCTTGACATGTAAGCAGGACAAATTCAGAGTTCTTCAACTTGGCAGTAATATCCTGGGCAACTGCACTGCACAGGTTAACAGTGCTTAATCTCATAAACGTTTCCTCCTTTTGATCATATCTTTCCAGAGGGAAACCATAACTGGCAAGGTCAAACCAAACCTTTTCAAGGAGGGACTTGCTAAATAACTGTGAAACTGAGGGAGGCACAGATTTTCTGGGGCCTGAGTTTATTTATATGTTGGAGAACCAGAAATCAACAAAATTCTCTTCTTTTCCTCTCTCTACATACTTCTTGTATGAGTCTGAATTCCTCTGCTGCAAAAATAACTTGTTGCAGGAACAACAGTCAAAGTTCAACCTTATCTTTGCAGGAGCTAAACACTGCAGATTAAAACAGTGAAACTATTTAACAACCTTCCTAATATATTCCCCTAGTATTTCTCAAGTGAGGGAAGCACTACATCTCACAGAAATAAAAAAAAGATGAACGTTTTTGAGAAGAGCTGGCCTCCTGTAGACACTTGGCCTGGATATCAACAAAAACAACACCACACAGAAACATTTGCCTCCTGACATGGTGGAAAATAGAGCAGATTGCTAACACATGAACCTTCCAGGCTGAGTATCTCCTATTTCTCTGATGTAGTCACACAGCCCTTGGGAAACCACTTATAAGATGCTTCCAGTACTGGCATAGGTATCAAAACATCAATAAGAACTTGAGTAAGTGGCAATTTCTCAGCCAGAAACACAAAGTAATTTTTTTCTGATGTTTTTGTTCGTTGGTTGGTTGCTTTTCTTTTTTTTTTGTTTTCTTTTTTCTCTTTTTTTTGTGGTTTGTTTTTTTTTTTTTTCTACTTCTGGGTAGGAGGTTGTTTGTTTCGCCTTTGGAAAGGAAGTGGCAGAATACCAAGTACATTTTCATACCAGCTTTTCATATTTCTTACCAGCAGCCTCTCAAACCCAAGTACAACCATTTAATTCCTCACTGCAAAGAAAGTGTTTGGATTAAATAGCCCTAAATTCTTCAGTTCTCGAGAGGAAATTCTTTTATGTTAGGTACCAATTGTGATAACAATGATGTCTGATGTGATCCCTTTATGTAGCATTCAGCTGTTACAAAAACTTCATCAGTTCTTATACTAATCCTGCCAAAGATATAATGCATCAATTTTTAACCACAAAATTTTATCAAAGTCCAGGAATCTGGGAAATTCCTGCCTTTTATTACCTGGTGATCAATGGTCCATGAGTAAGATGAATTACCCTCTTTCTTTCTTCCTAAAATGAAAGAACAGTAATTAAAGAAAAAAAAATCTACTTCTGTGCTAGATGTTACTCTGCCTGCTTACACATACAGAAGTTTCCCTCAGGCAACAAGGGATTATTCTATTTTAATCAAAGAACAAGCACAACATAACTCCCAGCTTTAGCAGAGCCAAAAGACACAGAACAATGAATTCATCTACCATTACAGGTAGACGAATTTTTGCATACAAGGGAAAAACCTGACTGAATTCCTCATTATGACAAAAGAAACCCTGAAAAATAATCCCAAGTCCTGACAATGTATTAAAAAGTGACATTTCTTACTATTCACCTGTCAAAAAACCAGATATAGTATAATTTCAAAGCTTCTGCAAGACAAGCTTTGTATTTCCTCTTAGTCAAAAACGTTACAAAGTTGAATCCCTGACTAGATACTAGCCTTTATCACTGCTGTACTTACACTAAATAAAACTTAAAAGGAAACTTGCTACCCTCTCAGTGTGCATCCACAGTGATTTCTTAATGGGACTGCTGGCAGGAGTGACAACGCTTGACACTGGGGCTTTTGGCCATTGGCTTTTTAACAGTGGGACACAGAACCTTTGAACATTCCAAATCCTCAGAGCATCAGAGATGTGATCCATAGGTGTATCCTAGCACATGTGCCTACTACCTGGCAAAGGTTTGAACATTTCCTTGGGAGATTCCAGTAGGATAAGCTTTTTTTTTTTAATCCACAGGAAGTTTTCACCAGACAGGTCAAACTCACGTAAGCTCTTTCAAATCAGCATTTCCTCACTTTGCTATGTTGTCACTAGATAAAAAAGAACAATAATCTGGTTGAAACCTCTTTTTAAAAGGTAACAGCCTCCTGCCTAGATGGCCATGAAATTCTTGATGGGTTTTCCCAGTCACCAGTGCATTTGGAGGTGCACAATGTGTTGTAGCTGCTCTCCAGAGTGAAAAGGCTCGTGTGTGCAGCAGGCAGCTCTGCACTGACATGGGCCTGTGCTTCACAGCAAAACTCCAGTACAATAAAAACAGCATTTTCCAGTCCAAATGGCTGAGGAGCAAGGCACACCTAACATCTTCTGATAGAAAAAAAAAATTAAAAAGTAATAAAACCCAATTCACAGAGAACATGTTTCATCTATCATTCTGAAGCAGGAAGGCAATAAAAAACATGTTCAGCATGAACACACGTAAGTATTACCAAACACTCAAAATATTTATAACAAAAGCCAAAAATTTTAATTAATTAGATTATATCTCACAGATGCACAAAAAAATCTTGCTCATTAAATTACCAGGTGCTCAGGGACACAGGCTGATTTGTTGAACACAACCTGAATGCAATACACCTTTCTTTTCCTTATCTCAACATGTAATGCTGTCCAACCCCCTAGTCTACAGCTCAGATTTTTTTAAACTTGGCTTATAATTGTCACTGAAAAGCATTCAGTTTCCAATAGAAACTGTGAAGAAATCAGCCTGAAATAGAAACTGGTCCATGAAAAACTACTCAGTCACTATGGGATCTGACTTTTTATCCTTCACTTGCCTGCCTTGTTCATTGGTGCAATATTTTAAAATCCTGCAAACCCCAACTCCAGCTCCGTTGGGCTCCTAAGTTTGTCTTTTTACTCTTCTACGCTGCAGATGATCTTTTAAATCCTGATCTTTAATCAAAACAGTCTGTTTACGAGTCATCCTTCTACCAAAAATGCCTCATTTTTGAGGTGTGCGCTTGCCCAGGTGTATTCTGAATTATGCTCTATCACAACAAACAAGAACATTAAGAATCCTAAGGCCAACTACAACATAAAGAGCTGCAGGATAGTAACATGTGATGTCTTCTATTTCTGCCAGCACTAAGATGTATTAACCATCAGCAGTTCAGTATGATAAACTCAGTACCTTGCAGGTTTCAGAAAATTATCTTGCTGCAAAGGCTGAAACAAAATACAGGCATTTACATTATTCCTAGCAACCTGTCGCATTACCATAGAAAAACTTGGGTTGGAAAGGACCTTAAAGACCTTCCAACCCCCTGTCAAGGGCAGGGACACCTTTCACTAGAAATTAGGAATGAGGCAGTCAAAAGGGTGTCAAGAACTCAAACAACAGGCAAGTTAAACCACTTCTGTCACATCCACATTACTTCAGGATAGCACCAAGAATCTCTGTGGCACCACTGACATTACTGTATTTTGAAATCACTTTATCTCCTAGTAGCATTCAGGGGAATAACAAACAAACAACTCCCAAAAGAAACAAACAAGGAGAAAGTAAATCATGGTATTCCAAATCTGCAACTACTCTGAGCACACCTGATGTGAAAGAAAAGGAGATAAAACATCTGATCTTTTAAAAAAAAGATACAAACTACTAGAAGATTTAAAGAGCATGCCTGCAGTAGAAAGGAGGTAAGATGGAGAAAACCTTTCATTTGCTTAATTTCTCCCCAGTCCTTCTCCTGTGGTTTTAATTCTTCCTTTCCCTTTATAGATGACAGCCTTAGATGGAGGGTTTTTTTAAATAACATCTTCTAAAAGTTCTCTGCGCATTTTCAAGGCACCCATTAAAAAGGGAAAACTGGTGGAGGTAAGGCACAGCTTTTGGAAGCTGTGCATTCAGGAGGGGCAGGCAATGATGAGAGAATAGGAACAGGTGTCACAGGCCAGCTCTGGCACACGAACAAATGCTTTTGACAGAATGTGATCTTTCGAAACCACGCAGGGAGGTTTGGGCAGTAATTTATAGCACAGTTCACTCTCTGTACATCTCTCTCAACTTCACCTCTACCAATAAAAACAATTTCAATCCCAACCTCTGAGCTTTGTAAATTGGGAACAAAGGAATTCTTTTTTCCCCAAAGCAACTATCTGTTAAGTAAATGCCAGTTACTTTTTTTTTTTTTTTTTAAGGCCTAAAGAAAGAATGGCCAGTATATATTCAGCTTTTTACAGTGAGAACACAGCCTCAGAAGCACCTCCTTATTAAGTGTACACGTTATGCAGCCTCATTGCTCTAGGCTGGATCTATTTTCTTTCAAGTTACTGTTTAATATGGCTTTGTAAATATTTAAATGTATAGCTACCTTCAACAATTTTATTAATTTGTAATTTTATGTCTTGTTCTTATGTTTGAAGCCTCTGACACTAGAAATTTGTTTGTGCTTCCTCCTTGTCTGTCTCATCTCTCTCTAAATGTGCTCTTCTGTGCTTCTGAGAATATTACTGACATTAACTGCAAATTGCACTAAAAAACCCTTTAAGGTGTATCAAGACCTGAGAGAGAATCCTGCCATCAGCTTACATCTTAAGTGAACAAAAGAGAAGGAAAGAAGTTGGTAAGTGAAATACAGAAAAGTTTGTGCATAGTCACAAAAAAAAAAAAGAAAAATCTGCTGCTGTTGTATTGATCCCACTTCTAGTGGCATCTCACCAATATCTCAAAAACTGTTCCAGACTTACCTACATGTAGCTATCGGTATGAGGTGCTACACTAGCTTTCCATAGCAATTTGTCAAAAGTATAGATGTGAGGTATCCTTCAGCAAGAATGTTCTTATATAACACACACACAAATACAGGCTAAAGGGTTTTTTTTGGCCAAAATACTGCAGAAGAGACATTTCAGTTGTAAAAGGTAAAATTATTGCTTTATGCAAAAGAGCGATGAAAAAACCCTACAAAAGTAGTGTTGCAAGACAAAGCCCACCAAAATAATTGTAAGTAACAAGAATAAACTTTGGGAAAGACTTCTGGAATGTAGAATCAAAATTTGCCATAGATCTGGTTTGGTGGCTGCTCTGAGAACTTGGCAATGACCAATCATCCAACAAGGTATTTTGTGTCAATCTAACAGATCTTTTGGTTTTCCACTGAAAATAATACAAGAATAAATAAAAAGAACAGTAAAAGAAAAAAAAAAAGATAGCTGGACATGGTCACAAGATGCTGCTACTCAAAAGGCTACAAATCTTAATTTAAAGTGTATTTCAAAAGGAAAGAGGATGCACAGTTCAACCTCCATGGAGAGTTATATACTTTTCAAGACTTTCCACCTCCAAATACTTTTCAGATAAGAGTTAAAACATTAATGCAAACTATACCTTGTTTATTTTACTTTGAGACAACAGCTTTAGCTGAGCAAACTGAATGTTCTTCCAAATGTAATGAGTAATTACTTTCATTTGAGGAAAAACAGTAACGAACACATAGAACTGTTTTAGAGGTGAATTATTTAATATATACACCAAAATTGAGCTCATTGGCCAAGAAACTATTTTTAAGACTGAGTTTTGGACCCTTCAAATTTATGTTCAGCTTGAGACAACTGAAATAAATTTTCCTTTAATGAATTTTGATAAATGGATTGAGACATGCAGTCTCATGTGGTTTTGGCACACTGTCCTGCATCTGAACCTGAACGGCCACGAGATGAACCTCAGTGCATGAAAGCCTCCATTCTTAATTTTGAAATGTTGCAAAATGATGTAGTAAACAAGAAGTGACTGAAAAGCACAAAAGAATCCTGTTCTGTGGCAGCCTGCAGTCCACCCAACCCACAGACATTTAGGACATGGGGGAATGGAGAGGTGCACCCAGGTGCTCTCCAAACACCACCTGAACAGCGAAGACTCCAGAGACTCCAGGATTTCTATTTGAAAGAAGGCTCTCCAAAACAACATTAGATCACAATAGCAAGCAATGTTATTTAAATGCAACACTTCCAAGTTTAAAATTAGGGAACTCTGTTTTGACTGCTGAGGTGGGGAGAGAGGAGCCCTGATCCTAGCAAAAATGTTCGTTCACTTCCCAAAGCAGACTAAAATTGCATGGGTTTGAAGACTCTGAAGGCACTGCATGAAACAAAGTGCTTTTCAAACACTCATCTAGGACGTTTATGGCATAGCTTAGAGTTGAAAGCTGTTCCCAGATGTCAGATCATGAGTAAAACAAAAGTGTTTTGAGGAGAGCTCTGAGAGTATAGTTTCCTTCCAACTGAGAGAAACAATCAAGTGGTGCAATTGAAAAAATTCTTTTCTTGGGCCAACATCCTTTTGGAAGGGGGCTGGGAAACCATTCTTTTTTAAAAGATCAGCCATGGATAGATAAATATTAGAAACACTTAACCTGCATAGATGGATTTGGTTTGCCAGTCACTGAGGAATGTGAGTGAAAGAAATCTGCATTTTGAACTGAGAATATTCCCTCCTGTAGAAAAACTGCCCAATAAACAGAACCCCATAAGTCACACCAAAAACAGTCACAAAACAATCAGTAACATGAACACAAGAACTGAAGCCCACACACATCAGTTGCCACTGACCATTACACCATTTGAACTGCTTTAGCATTTATAGTGGACACACACTTGTTCTCTCCAATATTTGACTGAAAGGTTGTGCATAGAACAAGAAAAGTTCTGTAAACTTTTCAAAGTTTAGCAGATGAAAACCAGGAAAATTTAATTTATTTTCAAATGTTTTTTGATATTTATAGTTCTTCTACTTTGACACCTCTTCCTGTACTTTTCTTTTTAAGTGCCTATTTTAAAATAAGTCATAACACTTCAGGCAATTAAGATTCAAATCTCTACTGACAAGCAGTTATAAAAGGAAGTTCTGACAAAGTCACAGTAAAGATGCCACAAGAATAATGAATAAGCATTTCTATACGATTTTATTTATACTTCAGCTGCAATTTCTGCTAATAACTGTTTTTAGTTTCTTTGATGAAGTAAAGGAGAAAGCAAATTGCTTCAGTCTTCAGAGGTAATAGGAGAAACATTCCTCTTTCTACAGATTACTTCTTAGAATTTAACAGGAATAGACTTTCAGCATTATGCATTACCATTTAAGCAGGAAGAGCAGACTACAAGACCACAAAAATAATCAAAACGCCTTTTAAATTGATACAATTTCAAACCCCCAGAACAACCACAAAGAACATTATATAACTAGTTTTCAAAGCAGCTTCCATTCCACGTTTCAGTCTTATAAGCAGCTGAACAGTTTAATCACTGTCCATGTGGGATGGAACTTAGATGCCTTCCAGGCAAATAAAAAGTTGTAGCCCGAAGTTAATAAAACACAAGAGCAGAAAGGGAAATGAAACTCCAAATTCTCATATCGCACAATTCAAGTTTATTCCATTCATTCTTGCAACACAAACTTAAAAATACAGTATCATTTAGCATTCTGATGTCTATGAACCATGATAATGATGAACCCAACTGTGTCAAAACAGTTAACAATGGTGAAAAGAGAAAGTCAAATATCAAAATGCACAGAGCACTATTTTTTCTTCTGTCACTGCGTAGAAAGATGATTGTTTATCCATTTACAAAATATAATTAAGACAAGTTCATTTTGAAATTTTGCATGCAACACTGCAATTGCTTGACCTAGGACACTCTATTCTTACCAGCCTCTTCTACAAATAATCAATGTTATGTTCAGTTCCATTTAACTATTGTACTCCTTTTCTCATTTGCTCCCTGTAAGAAAAAGGGAGCAGAGGGTACAAAATCCAAAATATACTTAAGTTTATAACTCATTCAGCACAAATTTCAAAGGAAAAGGTTTAAGAACAGAGTGGATTTCCAAGTATATGCAATTCCAGTCTGACAAAGTATTTAAATTCTGTTTATAGAATGAAAAATAATTTACAGTTTGGAATTTTTATCTAGTT
>WAAE01007866.1:0-16710 GCA_013400495.1 Nicator chloris
AAAAAAAAAAAAAAATTACAGCACTCCCAATTTGAGGCTGATGCAATAAATACAAATACTTTCAATCTGATGCTTCATATTGAAAAAACAACAAACAAACAAACAAAAACCCCAAATAAAACAAAGAAAGAAAACCAAGCTGAAGGCCCATTTGCTTTTCTCTCTTGCAGGGAAATGTTCCCTGACCCATCCCTTGCCAGCTGCAACATCCCATGGCAGCTCGGTGGCGGTGTCTAGAAGCATCCTAATACCCATCAGGTAAATGGGGATAACAAACAGCCTCTGCCTATCTCACAGCAGCTGGGGAAGGAAGATATAATATGAGGCTAAAATGAACAGAAATGTTAAATCCCAACCATCCCTGAGGAAACAGTTTTCCAGGTGAACACATTTTACTTCCAAGATATTTTCCTGACGCTCGATTTGAATCTTTGGTGCTGGGATTCCACTCCCCTTGCTCCAGTGGTGTTACCCCGAACACACATCAGCCATTTTCACATGTGCACCACAATATTCCCAACACCTTAACTCCTCACTGAAAATATGTCTTACCTCTGCTACTTTGTCCACATTCTTCAAACCTCTGCTGTGAAATCAACCTCCTTTAACTTAATGTTATTGATGTATTTGTAAGTGTTCTTTTTATTTCCTTACAATCTCTCAATATTTCAACATTTCCAGAGGCCTACAATGTCTCTCTGTTTTAAAAATCAGAGGTGTGATCCCAGTAATACGTGTAAACATGATTTTAGTCTGTTTATTATTATTTTTGATAGATGAGAAATCTTTGCCTCCCTCTGCATTACCCAAACTTCTCCTTCCTAGATTATAATTCTGACTGTTAATCATTACATTTATCAACCTACATCTTCCTGAGCTGAATCTCTTCTTTCTAATTTTTTTGGGGGGTTGGGGAATTTCTGCTTGGGTGGTTGGCTGGTTGGTTTCTTTTTTGTTTGTTTGGTTGTTTTTTTTAATTTATTGGGTTTGTTCGGTGAAGTCTCTTTCAGCCCCATGGTGGGTTTGTACCTTCAATAGTATTTGAAACCAACCTTTATATCACATCCAAATTTAGTGAACATACTGTCTGCCTCCTTCCAAATCATTAAAGATGATGTTAATGGAAGCCAAAATTAAAATCTGTCCTGTGGTACTTCATTAGACACTTATTCACCGTTTAACAAAGCTGGTCAAATTTATTCTTGTTATAAACAAAGGCTAATTTCAGTGAATAAGAAAGCTTGCACCATCATATGCAAGCAATGACTCATGCCCATTTCCTTTTGTCATTAGCCTTTATTTGTAGGCAAGTGCTCAATTCATGGCATTTATTGAAACTGTCAATAATTTGCTGTTCAGTCATAGCCTGAGCCCCATGTGGTGCTCTCCTATTTAGGAGCCTTCATGGGTTTTACTTTATAAACTGTCTGAGCACCTTTAGCTGTAGCCTAAAGGTGCTTCCAAGACCTGCAGCCACGGGAGCCAGCACAGCTCTAAGATGGGTCCTGTCTCCTTCCTCCAGCTCAGCCTGTGTCTGATAGTTTCAGATGATGCCTCCTGCTTCTCCCAGGGGAACACACAGGCTGGTCTTACCCCATCTGCTCAGTTTGCACAGAAGCTAGATGGATGTGACCCCTCAAGCAAGCAGTTGGAAGGATCTGCTGCCTTGAAATCAGCATGTACTGCAAAGATCAAGAGAGGTGCAAAATGTAGTGGGGGAAGATGCCAATATATTTTAAGTCCAGAAAACAAACAAACAAACAAACAAACACAAAACAAACTAAACCAAAACACCATGGGAAATAACCCTAAACCAACAAAACCCATGGCATTTTATCCAATTATCAGTAAAATTATTATGAAAACAATTGACTTTACAGATCAAATAACTTGTAAGTTTGGAAATCCATTTAAAGTACAGGATGGGACTTTCAGCAATGTGGTCTAATAAAAGATGTCCCTGCCATGGCAGAGGGGTTGGAATTAGATGAATTTTGAGGTCCCCTCCAACCCAAACTATTCTGTGATTCACAATCTTTCTCCTCAATTCTCCCCATGTGCTGCTTTTTTACTTTACTTCTTCAATGACTCTAAAAGATGCACTCTAGACCAAATACTCTATGTGCTCTGATACTCAGCTGTACTCTAGACTAGTAGTGCCCAGAGAATAAAAGAAAACAATATAGTCCTCCTTTTCCTTTAGGAAAAGCATTTTGTCCATTTCTAACATGGTAATGCACAAAGCATGCCAGGGACAGTAAATGGAGCTTTCACAGAAACAATGATTTTTTTCTTTTTCATGTTGATGATAAGGAGGGAAAATGGTTACTCAATATAAAGTGAAACACAGAATAGATTTTCAGATAGAAGAACCAGCTGTAGTTCTGAGCAGTCATAGTATCTGCTTCAATTAAAAGAGGTGAAGCTCTAAAGTGCAGAGGGTTTCACTAACCACCAATTAAATAGTTCTGCCAGAGGAAAAAGGAAAATGAGAACTGAAATATAAAACATCACCCATTCCCTTTGTTACACAGAGACATTCATTTCTTATCCAATGTAGAGAGATCTATCTCAGTGCAAAGCACTGTCCAGCCCATTTACAATTATTTTGTAGCTTCTTTTGCTAAATACAAAAAGGAATAGATTTCTTGCAGGAGGGAAAAAGAAAAAAAAAAGGTATTTCTTATCCTCTTTCACAAAGCCTATAATCTTCCTGTACACACCATGGGAACTGCATCTCTTTTTTAACAGTTTACAAACTGTATCACTGAAGGACACTTTAAGTGCCAGATAAAGTAAATTCCTTTTGTTAACCCATTTCCCACGGAATTTCACACATAGCTTCAGTGCTCAAGGTCTTTGATTTCCTGCACATCAATTTTTGGCCTGGTCTATTGGCACAGTAACCCTTATTTCACCCCATCAGATCCACAACCAGTTGTTTGGAGCCAATATAGAGATGCATTTATATTACTCTCCTGTCTCATTTCTAGTATTTTTAGTATTTTTATCCTCTGTCAATAAGTGCAGGGTTGCCCCCTAAATACTTAGTCTTGTATTTCCCTGTCAGATTAACTGCCAATTAGTGATAATTGGACCTGGCAAATTTTTTGTTGATGGACACATATCTACTGTGAGACAGAATGAGAGTACTAATTAATTTCAGATAGGTCACTTCTGGCTGTCAGTTTTCCTCTGAACTCTGGATGTGTTCACATAATTCTTCCCTTCAAATTAAATTGGTTGGAAGCTATTTATTCTCAAATGTAAAACTGGAGAGTATAGTTAAAACTGCTGTAGTTAAATCTGAAAAACACTGACTTTCTGTGTGTGGGTGGGTCCAGTTGCTGGGTGAGATCTTTTTTTTTCTGTTCATCTACTCTGGAAGTCAGTGCTCAGGGATGAAACTACCTGAGTGGGTTTGCAGGTCCTTTCATTGCTCAGTCCCTCTGCAGGCTGCTGTGGCATTTGAACTGCAAAGGCTTCAAGGCATAAATCAAATGATGTAGTGAGATGGAAAAAGGCTTTAATTTCTAGTTTGACAGATTCTATACAAATATTTCTACTAGTACTGGGGCTTTCAAAGGCTAAACAAAACTATAAAATTTAAACACCTTTTACAGTTGCTGCACTTAGGCTTCATGCAAGTGAAAGAATGAACATGCCAGACCTTGGAGACCCCATAATACTTTTAAATAAGTCTAAAATGTAGCCAGCCATCTTCCACTGAGAAATTTTAAAAGCTGTTTCAAGAGGAGATACCTCTAGTTCTGTGAAGCTCTTGCTGTTAATACATTTTAGATGTGTTTCTCCAATGTGAAATTGTTCCTCTCTAGCTAAATTCTAAATCAGAGGCCTTTTAGCTCCTGCTGTAGTTTTTACTTTCACTGAAATATTAGTCTGTCCTGGGAGAGAAGAGTATTTCAAACCTTCTCGGTCATAAAATTTAAGATCATTTCACCTTTTTGATCAGGTTTTCATTAAAAGCCATGAAAGAATGCTAGCAAAAAGTAAAATAAAATGAACTGAAATAATAATTTAAAAACATAAAAATTCCATAAAATTATTTTAGCTGATTACTGGGTTTTGCCCTAATATTTAGAAATCTGGAAAAAGCACTATATGCCCAAAAAGGCTTTGTAGGCTCCAATTATTAATTCACTTTCAAAAACTAGAAGTGACACTGTTAGCTGCAACAGAACTTAACACTGTAAGTGTTAATAAAATGCAATACAAAGGTTATTAAAATAAAATGCAATACAAAGGTTATTACTATATGATAATTTATTGGATGTCATATTTTTTTCCCTTCAACCACTTCAGTAAGTAATGTGAATTCTTTTTAGAAGTAAGTGTGCTTAATGTTGGAAGTCTGGCAACCAACATCATTCTTAAAAACTCCCTAGAAAGAAAGAATAAAACCTCAAGCTTTTAAGTTAAATAACAGGTCTGTGAAATCACAATTCAGTATAAAACCTGAGAAGTTTTTAATTTGTTTTTTTAACTTTGAGAACCTATTTCAATTCTAATTTTATATCTGGTAGAAAAGTGCAAGTCCTTTATTTCCTCTGCAGTGATTTCCAGTTTGTGACTTCAGCAGCCTGAGTGAGCCCATCATGGTGAGGATGGTGAAAACATTGACCAAGATACTTCCCAGTGGGAAAAAAATACATAGTTGATAAATAAGGGTTGTGTTTGGGTTTTTTGTTTGCTTGTTGGTTGGTTTGTGTTCTGTGAATCCCTGTGGTTTCAGGAGTTTTTCTGAGGAGGTTGTTTTTTTGTGGTTTTTTTGTTTTGGTTTGTTTTGGTTTTTTTGGTGGGTTTTTTGTTTGTTTTTTTTTTTGTTTTGTTTTTTTTGTTGTTGTTGTTGTTGTTGTTTGTTTGTTTGTTTGTTTTTGTTTGTTTTTTGTTTGGTTTTGTTTTTTTTTTTTTTTTTGGTTTGTTTGTTTGTTTGTTTGTTTTTGTTTGTTTTTTGTTTGGTTTTGTTTTTTTTTTTTTTTTTGTTTTGGTTTTGGTTTTGTTTTTTTGTAAGTGGTGATTTTGTTCTAGTGAAAATAGGGAAATATGAAAGTATTCACTTCACTTGTCCTGCCTTCCTTTACTGCTTCATAAAAGTTTTGTTCTATTTTATTTTGGCTTTTAACATCAAATATATAAAATACATTTGAGTTTCTGAAACTTTTTTCAATGAGTTAAATATACAAATAAAGATCTTGATTTCTTATCAACTTTAACAAGGACATAGGTCAAAGACATAGAGTTAGGTGACAATCAGCTTTACAGTTTCCTCCCTCTCCTCCTCCAGGAAAAATGGATCTGTATTTTGCTGTTCCTTCAGTGACTATGCCAAGCTGACAGTGTAATTTGATTTGTTTATGAACATGTATCAACAGAGATGATGGAGTCATACACCCTACAGAATTTACGATGTAAACTGATGTGCAGGCATCACAGAAGATACGAAGTGCAGCAAAACAATTGGTGACTGGTGAAAATGCAGTCTATGTTTCACTTTGATCCATTTAAAGGTGTTTATGTCACGCCATTCATCCTTTCTCTGACAAATTAAAATAAAAATCAAAGAGCACAAATCTTCTTCCTCTGTTTTCTTTTCGCTTAGAAAAAAAAAGCTTTTCCTGATATATGGTTTATTATTTATGTGTTATAGCTAAATTGGCCTGCACTCAGCAAAAAGTAGGGTAAGAAAGAAAAAAGTCAGGATGTTTTTAGTTTATTTGTTTACTTCAAACCTGGAAGATTTCAGTTCTATACATATATCTATAAATCTGTATAAAACTACTGGGTTTTATCCAGTCCACCCACAATTCAGGTTCTGCTTCATTGTAACTTTGTAAATCTGAACTATGAGGATGGGACAGGAGATCTGGCCTACCCAACATTTCTGCCAGACTTCATTTCACACACAACAAAAAGAGATGGGCAACCAAAGAACTCTTGAAGGAAATCCACCCCATGCAATAAAATTTCCTTGTTATATTGGCTGCACTGTCATCTCTGGAGAGCAGAACACTTCACTTGTATGAACAGTGCTTGCCTGCACTGAGAGTTTGCCTCCCTGCTCATCTGGGATCCAGCTTGCTCAGCAATCCTTAGAAGGACAAACACACATCCCATCACTGTTCCATCTTGCTGCCTAAGGTCTACCTCAAGTAAAGGCACTCTCCAGTCCTCCTCTTGTGGATGGGAACAGTCACAGGTACACACCCAGGAGACATGGGGCCCAGGCAGCAAAACGAGAACCCATTTTTAATCTAAGAACTACATTACACATGCAGGTGAACAGACAAAGCTTTGGACCAGAAAGCATCCCACAGTTTTTGGTTTATTATCCAACCTAACAAGAGACAGGGAACCTCCTCAAAAGCCTTGCATAACTTGCTTTTGTTTGATTGTTGAAAATAACCATCCATGCCAGGAAAGGTTGTGGAGTCTCCATTGTTGGAAATACTCATAAAACATCTGGCCATGGTTCCAATCAACTGGCCCTAGGTGGCCCTGCTGGATCAGGGAGATGGGCCAGACAATCTCCAGAGGTCACCTCCAGTCTCAACCATTCTGTGCTTCTGGGATGCCCCTCTGGGTGCCCATGTCCACGGCACCAATGGATGCTGATTACATTGAAGGATACAAAACTTAGTTCATGAATGCCAAATTCCACAACAAAGCCATGGTGAATTTCCTATATACAAGGCACAGATGCCTTCAGGTAGTGTGGGAAAACCTTGGGAAACAAAAAATGTATTTCCTGGGAAAAAAATCTCAATAAAAAATGAAACTCTTAGTAAGAGGCAATAGCATGTCACTTTACTCTTTTCATTTTGAAAAATCACAAAGGTTTCAAAAAAATATTAAAGGTGATAATCTGAAAACAAAATACAGCAAAACAGATGTCACTGCAAAATTAAGGCTCCACAGGCAAACACACAAAAGCCCTAAAATGCAAACCTAAGTCTAAGTGTGTTTCTTTACAACCTCCCCCAGTGAATACCTGTGATGCATAATACATTTTCACTCAACATGTAATTAGCTGTTGGAACTCATTGCACAAAATTAACATGGAATTAAGACCTTGGCCTAATTCCAAAAGATATTGGGCATTCCTGTGTAAGTATTGACATGGACTATTCAGCAGCAATGCTCCGCTAACCCGTCCCAGGAGGCAGGAAAATAATATTATTCTTCGAGCTTATGGAAGTCCAAACATGGAGCAAATGAAAAGGGCTTGCCCAAAGTCAAATAGGAAACCTCTGGAATAGTGAGGAGTTCTCAAGTCTTGTGAGGGGCAACAATAAACACAAAGTTTTCTGTCACTGTGCATGAGAAACCTTTTTTTAACCTTTGACAGCACTGACACTGAGGGTGCAGGGACACTGGTTACTTGAATCTTCTGAACACTGATTGCCATGTGGGAAGTGCTGAGCACCCAGATAGGCAAAAGCAGGGAGAGATGTTTGCAACTGGGCTTCATAACCTCATGGTCACTCCCTTTCTTCTCCTACAGAACCACCCTGCCATTTCCATCATGCTAGAGTAGGCCACTTTCTTTCAGGAAACCCTTCTTTGGTAGCCCAGTTAGATGGGCCACCTCTGACTCCAAGCTTGCTTTCAGCTCTGCCCTGCACCCATGTCCTTCCTGTGCACAGACCCAGGGCCCCGTGGGAAGGGCCTTTCCTGAAGGACATCATCACACCAGCACCCGGCACAAGCGCTGCAATGGCACAGTGCAGTAGCTTGTGAGGAGCTCCACCTTCCCTCTTAACAACAACATGCTTTTTTTGACCAATATAAATTAAATTAAAGATGAACCGAAGCAGGAAAACTGCTGAGTCTGGAGAAGAGAGCAGTTGTGGGGCAGCCCTATAAAGTCTGCATCAACAAACAACAGGCATGTCCCCAAAGAGACATCTGTGCTGCCTTCTTGGAGTTGTTTGAAGCTTCAGCCTGGAACCAAAAACTGAGCTTACTGAGTTATGTGCAATTTTGTACTAAAATATTTTTTTCCTGTCCATAACATCAGAAAACGTTTATTTCAATTTCAATTTGTAAACCCAAACTAACCTATGAAATCTGCTAAGCTTTATTTGTAGCTGTTTCAGAGATTATATCAAGTTCTCCCTGGTCACCAGACAATCTATGGGCCATTTTGCAGTGACTACTAATGAAAGTTCTAATGTCATCAGACAGTAGCTGACACCCAGCCTTGTACACTTCAATTGTGAGAGCTACAGAATTTATAGAACCTACATCTCTTCTCAATTTTCCAGAATAGATGCCTGACATATACTCAGAAAAAATATTGTTCTTTATATAGAGACAGGGGGAAAAAACAGAAAAAACCACAACAAAAACTAACAAAACAAACCCCACAAGCAATATAGTCTAATTTACAATTGAAAATCAATCATTATTAAAACTGGTAACAGCATGAAAAATACAGGATGATTTTTGGGTTCTCTAAGCAAACCGTATGATAAAGGCAACCTATAATTAAAAACAGTCATTAAGAAATAGCCAACAAAGCAAGTAAATTTTACTTATGCAAACTAGCTTTTTTCTTTTTTTCTGTCTACTCTAATCTCAGGGTCTGACAAAAATAATTCCACAGAAATAAAAGGAGATAGGCATGATTATTTGTCTGTAGAATGAACTAAATCAAAGTACTCCTATCTGACAAATAAAACTGGCTTTTTTTTCCTGTATTATTAGGTATTACTCCAACAAGCTCACCTCTCCCTGCAGTCCTATTTCTCATCTGCACTCACCTCCAACACCACTCAGACTGTAACTTTCTACTAAATTGCCTTTTCCCTTTCTGTGGCTTATACCAGATCCTTTAAATTTTCTTAATTTAATATTTTCATTCAGAGATTCAAATGACTAAATTAAACGATCCTACAAAAATATTTTTTTCTTTCACTCGTTTTTTTCTTGTCAAATCCTTGCCTTTGTGAACAAAATTGCCATTTCTTCTTGCTGCATACAAGTATTTTATCTTACATCATGACTGTAATGACAACACAACAAACTCATAAAATGTATTTAAATAAAAAGGTTAGCTGACTATTATAGTATTTTTTATTTTAATCTAATTACAGAGCACCCAAAAAAGTGAGAGTTTATATGAAAAATATTTCATGAAAGAGAATAAGGAAAGTCAGTGAAAATAGTATATTTATTATATATAACATCATCTATTAGTTTCTTTTACTGAGGCTAAACAGACCAAACTGTCTCATCTCTGCTGGCATGTAATGTGCTTCTGATTAATTTTAGATTAATTTCTGGTTCATTTTATTTAATTTGGTTTTGTAGCAACCAAAAATAAATGTGTGTGCATGTGTGAATACACATATATCTATTAGATATATATATATACAAAGATATACACACACATATAGATATATATATATATATATATATATACAAGTTTCAGTTCCAGGAATGACAGAATACTCCAACATTAAAAACCAAAGGGCATTATGGAACTGCAAGCTGTCACTACATGCATCACTACATGCTCATGTGTGGAAATAATATTCAAGTTTTCAAAGTCCTCTACTTCAGGGCAAGCAACACAGAAAGTCTAGAAAGAGCCAGGTTGTAACCTCACCCATAGTAAGAGACAGCATGGTAATGTCCCACAAAATGGGAAGAAAACTAGAAATGAACCACTATTTAGTCCTATTTCTTAAGTCCCACCATTACAGGAAAAAGTATGGCATCACTTTTCATGGAATGGCTTTTCTTTGGATCTGGTTACTCCTCCTCTGCAGCAAAGGTGGGAAGAGCAAGATCAGTGATCTCCCTTATCCTGTACATTTGTCAGAGCTGGATGGAGCAGCAAGGTGGACAAGCAACACAGAGCGAGGTGACAGATAGATCCTCACTGCCCTGTATTCCCATAGCACAACCCTGCTGTGACTGTGGGAAGTTACTGCCAAGAAACCACCACAGACATTCACAACCAACAACGACCTGAGACAAACACTCAGGGATGGTTTTACTGCCATTTATTCACTGAGGATGGGTGAGTAAGGGAAAACGAAGACAAAGGAAACAAAAGCGGCCTAAAATGAGACTGGTTTCCATATCACAATGGAACACAGCATTTCTGTGCTTCCGAAGTGATATTGTGTCACTGTATTTGGTGTCTCTTTTCTGCAGCTATGACTGAGAAAGTATGCAAGTGAACTAGAGAACATGGTAGGTTCCCAGCAAGGCTTGGCACTGCACATCAGAACGCTCTGGCACCGAGCCGACAGCAGACTATGTTTAACAACTAATGATATACATTACCATAGCCTTGACACTAAAAACTCATTTCTAGTGACAGTCATTCTGGTGCCGTTTAAATTCATATACGTCTTGGGATGGTTTCCATCCATGCTGGCAGACAAACTGTAATGAATAAGGAGGCTGCACTTTGCAGATAAATAAAAGCAAATGTGGGATGTACCTAAATGGATTTGACAGATTGTAGGAATAATTTAAAAACATGAGTATAACACAGAAATGTTGGCATTATCTGTAATGAGGACAAGAATTCATGAATTATATACTATTGCTAGACCAGAAAAACAGGAATAAGCACCAGAGATGTTCAAGTCCTTCCATTTACACAGCAGTAAAGTAACAAAGCCCTCTTGCTTCATATTCAGTAAGTGCCTTTTCATTTGTAAACCCCTAAGCTTCCTATTGAGAAAAAAAAATTATTCTGAGCATGAAACACAGGGCAAAGAAGCAGCTGGTTTTGTCTCACATGGAAAACCAGCACATAACTAGGAGAGATGTGGCAAAAGATGTTGTAGGCCATATCCCAATCTCTGAAAGAGCAATGCAATTCCTGCTGGGGCTGTCCCTGAGGACTCCAGGGATTGCATCCCATTAAGCAGCACTATGCAACCTTCCTAATATCCACTACTTGTCATCCACTTGTTAAAGGCACAGTTCTGGCACAAAGCCTGGAAAGGATGAACTAGCTCATAAACAAAAGCTAGAAATCTTTTTCTAACATTTATAAATTTATTGCTTTGCTTATGAGCAGGAGTGACATTTTTTAAAGGCGTGCTATGTTGGACAAGATGCTTTACACAACTCAGTACCAAAACCAGATGGGTACTAGAATAAAGACACAACAAATATTCTAAATAGATATGAATTTTTGTTCAAAAAAAAAAACCCCAAAGTACCTTTAACAGCCATCCCCAAATTACCAACTAATTCTTAGAATATCCTACTGGTTTCCCTTGTACTTTTTTCCTTTCTTCTTTTTCCTTGTATCTTTTCCTTCTCTAACAACTTCTTTTCATCTTTTATCACTATTAAACTAGAAAAAGGAACTACAATTTTTTTATTAGCTTTTCTAGAAAAAAAGTACCATACAGTATGCCATTTCAAGAACATAAATGTAAAATCTTGAGAAAAAAAAAAAAAGGTGCAAAACAAACACCCTGCCTACTTGTAACATGGCCCAGTATCTTTACAGATAGAAATAACACTATTATAATTACACAACATTAATACATTAAATGGATATTAGTGACCCCAGAAGATGACTGTGGTCTGAGCTGTGCTAGCCAAATAACATGTAAATAGAAGAGGTTCTAGTTAGTTCATTTAGTTTTGTATTTTAAAGTGGTTATTCACAGAACCCTAGTTTAGGGATAACCAAAGTGGTACACCTTGTGCAAGCTGTCAATAGGGCTCTTCAGCTCTTCCTGAAAATCAAGTTCCTTTAATGCTGCTGCATGTGAGACACCCAAGGATCATAAAGACTCCACAGCACAAGCCTTTCTTGAAAAAGTTGATTAGCTGAAAATAATAACAGCTTGTGAATACTATGGGAACACCTCACTGATGAAAATGAGTACTACACCACCTGAGCAGGAAGTGACCTTTCAGTTCACGGTGGCAATTATTCATCAACATAGACTAAAACATTAATTACCATGGGAGCATTCACTGTAAATCACTGCAAACCATGAGCATGCAAGGAAACACGATCAGAAATTATTTCACTTGTGCATCTTAATCTTGAATTTAAACAATTTGTATTAATGTGATGATGTATCTCTATTCTCATTGTACAAAATAACACTACTTCTCAGCTAGCATGGGCCTAAAGCCCTGTGCTGGAGTTTCTTCATGTCCATTCACACACTTCTGCCAGTAGAGTGACACAAGTACATTTGAAACGGATGTTAGTTTACAGCTTCTATCAATCATGGCTCAACGAGGAATTTAAAAGCTGATTAAAGACATAGGAGCAGTTCTGTACCTTCTGGCCAGCCTACACATGCATATGGATCCATGCACATTCAAACAGGAATGAAGGAACCCTGAGCTACAAGCATTGAATCAAGGTATTCAGTGAATTACTTCCCTTCTAGATGATATCATGTATGGCCCATTTTCATGCTGACTCCAAACACCAACGTAGCAGGTGTACTTGTTTCCATAGGGGATGGACTGTAATTATTTGCCAGGATGACCAAACTTACTGTGTACAATCTGAGCAAGAGGGAGAACCTCATGGAAAGGACCTCAGCTCCTCCCTATGCCCTTTTATACTTGTTGTTGGTCTAGTTGTTGTTGTTGTTGTTGTTGTTAACCCTCCCTCAACAGGCTCAAAGTATGAAAATGCACAAAAAATTTAAAGAAAACAAAACAAAACAAAACAAAACAAAAAAAAAAAAAAAAGGAAAGCTATTTACTCCAGAAATTAGGAGAAAAAGTTATTATTGCTCCCTTTTAATCCTTTCACCATAACCCAAATCCAGTAAAACTACGACTAAGGCTACAAGCACCTCTAAAAACAGGTAGGGACCACTTAGCTTCATTAAGTTAAATGACCTGAATTCACCAGCAAAACCCCCATTATTTCTTACACTTTAAAGAACAAGCTTTGGAAGGACTAAGAGCAACAGCCAAATTGCACCCAGAAACAAGCAAGAAGCCAGCATTAAACAGATTATTTCAATGGCATCTATGCGTATTTCTCAGAACACCTTTGGATAAGTAACTTTTATAAAGACAAAAATAAGAGGGTAGTTAAAAGACTCAACTTGGTTTGCCTTGAATTGCATTTATTAGAAGGATAGATCTTATCTGCTCAGAGATATGTCCTTATTATTACAGCAGGAAATAAATAAAGGCCTCCTATGTTATTTTTAGACATACTCCTCATAACATTAGTAGAATACTATATGTCTTAGTGCTATTCAATGAGCTCCCACTGATTTTAAATTTCATTAAGCTCATAAGCTCCTCTGGTTGGCAGAGAAATTACATTTTCTGGTTTCCAAAGCTGCATAATGAGTCATGACCTATCCCTTCCCTTTGTTGTCTCATAATACCCTTTTCTTGGCTAATCTCCCCCATATTTTCAATTTTCCCCAACACTCAGATGGATATTTGCACACACAGAAGGTAATATTGCAGAGCATTCAGGTTTTTGTTACAGAACTAGGGATGTTTTATACAGGCTTCCCTGCAGCCACTATGAGTGAAAGCAGCAGAGGAAAAGGCAGTTTCATATCATATGTCTCCTGCCTTTGATTAATCTGCAAGCCACCTATTTTAATGAGTCCTCATAAATAATTCAATTTCTAATTATGCTATAAGCCCCCTAACCTGGAGAAGAAAAAAGAAAGGTAGAAAGGTAGGGAACAGGGAGGGGGAAAATGTGCACGTTGGATCAAACAATGCCTGCAGCAATTGAGCTACTCTTATTTCTGGCCCTGCCAAATGCACCTCCTGCCTAAACCTTGAAGTGATTCTCTAACAGAAACGACAGGATTACATAAAAAGTTGGGAGTTTAAGACAATAATTCTAATCTTCTTTTCCCCTTGCTTTCCCTGTTCCACAAGGTACACAGGTGCTTGAGACATGCTCCTTCTCTGGGTGAATTGAGCATGCTGACCTCTCCTCTGTTGGTGGCACCAGCCCCCTGCCCTCACACATTGCCCTGACCACATTGGAAGGGAGTAAACCAGCCACAGAAGAACCTCTACTCTTGATTCTTGCTCCTTATTTCTCCTCTTTGAACGCTTTGATAGGGACTAGGAAATCCAGTATTGGCTACCCTGCTTTCCCCTACAACTCGTTGTTAGAACTGCCCCTCTGCCCTCCTCCAGGAAATATTCATCTCCCCCTAGGCATAGATTGGCCAGGACTTTGGGAGGAAACCATTAGCAGAACATGAATGACACCTGCCTTCTCCTCACAGAGAGGTTCTGAAGTTCCCTTTGCACCCCGGTGTCACTGTTTCACTGTGGAAAACATTATTGCTAAAACCCTTGTCTTGCTTCAATCAAAATGCATTTGACATACAAAAAGCTGGTCAAGGTACAACTGACAGCACACAGACAGCTGAATGATCTCCTCCTACCCACAACTATTTTTTAATTGCAAGGAGGTCTCTCAATACACAGCAGAGCATCTGCTCATTAGCACTACAACACTATTTCTCCTACTGACACTTCCTACCCCTCCTCCTCTGCCATCTTTAGCAACTATTCCTAAAACACATGCAAATTGCAAACTTTCTGTGACCTGTGGGGTTGGATTTATATTGTGCATATTAATGCATTTTTCTAAAACTTCCTCAAAAAAATAGCAAGCAATCCAAACTCACTGTGGCTTTTGTCCAAAATCGACAAGATTTACTTTGAATGGCAGCTGTTTGGTTTGCCTTGGTTCCTTCCTGAAACAGTACATTGCTACCAGAAACAGAGCTTGTGGACTTCCAGGATTCTAATTTTAAATTCAGGTTAGAGAATTCAGCCAACACTGTCACACAGGCCAAAGCTCATTGTGTCAAAGCTGCTGCAATGCTTCAAATTTTATAGAAGATAATGATAAGTTGCTGCAGTTTTATTAATTATGTAGTAATCAGAAGGTCATGGGAATGGCCTACATTACAAAGGGCAGTGTATTTTATTTAGGAAACACAGTTCATCTGAGACCTCATGTTTTGACTTCTCCAGTTTGTTTTACATCCAAATATTTTAGTAATAAATAAAAGCCAGAAAAATATACAGGTTGGTCATCTTTAGTTTTGCTGAATCTTGTGATACATATGGCCAATCATCACAGCAATTAAAGCTGCAGCTAGGCTGCTGACATAGAACACTTAGAAATGCTTTGGTCCACGAACCAACCTGTCCTGGAGCTAGATCTACACCTATGTTGCCATTTCATCACCTGCAGACTCCTAGGAAAGGAACAGGCTACAACAGGCGAGGAGTGTCACACCATGCACCCATGCCCAGGCAAGGTGTGTGCCTTGGGACAATGTTAAATGCACTGATCTTCAACAAATCTTTGCAAAGTAACACTGAAGAGTATTTACTCTTCAAAGAACAATTAATACAGAATTAAAATCTCTAGACACACTTGACCTGGCTCGTCCCAGAAACACCTTTAATACTAGAAAGTCAGCCTGAGATCAACCTTTAAATCACATCTCCCAGGGACTTCTGTGCAAGCAACATGATACTACAGCATCCCATGGCATCAGTGAGAAGGTGAGAAGCCAGACAAGGGTCATTACATGTGCACCATGCAGGCTGTCCCAGCATCTCACCTGTGAACACCTCTGAAAAAAACGTGAAAGAGATGATGTGCTCTAAGACTTTATTTGTCTACACATCCTGCAAAGCTATGATCAATCAGACACAAGATATCATGATGAGGTATCTAACTCCAACTACTAAAATATTAGACATCTTACCTGACCTAGGTATCCATGTTTCCTCTACAAAAATACCTGGGAATACCCACCTCTCTTCTGAGGAAGGAAGTACATGTGACTAATTTAAGGAAACAGCTGCTTAGACAATCCTGAAAATAGTTGGATTGAAACCACTCAAGAAAACTGCAGTAAAGCAAAATCTTCAACCAGCACCCCCTATGTCTGAGACTTAAGCTCTAAATATGGGGTTGTTGTTCCATTTTCTCACACAAATCCCCATCCAGCACGAGTTCATGTATAAATACATGCTTCCATTTTTTGTATGTTACTACAGTTTCACAGAGAATTTGTTAGAACTGTTCATAAGCACAAAATTAGCATTAAATCACACTTGGTTCTTTTCAAGTCCAAGACCCAAATGAAAGCCAACAGAAAAAATAAAGCTGTAAAATTTTAAAATAAATATTTATTTTAAAAAATTCCATAGACTATGTTAAAGCCATGACTATAAATACCATGTGTGTCAGATGGTTTCTCCCGGGCTAGATTCTTCACAGAGGCACGTACTAAATACTCCTAAATACTCAGTGCTGTATTCTTGAAGAATTAACTGAAAACAAGAGCATTCCCACAAGCTAAATTAGTGTTTTGCATGTTTTGTGCACTGGTAATGCCCCAAACCAATGAAAATATTGTAATTCCAAGTTTACGCAAATCTAATGTCGTTTTAAGACTTGCCAAAACCCTCCCCTTACAAAAAAACACACCTTATTATTTCTAAATTTCAAACAGAACTGCATGCTACCAGAGGCAGCTCATTTTTCTAATATTGTTCTTCCACTGCAGGGCAGCTTCTACCCCAGATTGGTCTTATTGCTAACAGAAAGATCTGTTCTCAACAGCAAAGGATGAATACGTTCTGCATAAGCTTCAAATCCCTCCATTTCTTTGATTAAAAAAAAAGCCACAAGAAACAAAAACAAAAAACCAACCA
>WAAE01007867.1:0-15008 GCA_013400495.1 Nicator chloris
ATCTATATCTATATCTATATCTGAAGCTTCTCTACCTAATTGGAGTATTATTCACAATCTTCTCAGAGAAGTATAAAAACCCTGCTGAGAATAACATTTTGGGGAATGGCTTTCTCACAGTCATGAGACAGATCAACAAGAGAACTTATGTGAAATCAGAAGACAACTTATCGGTGAATTGCATCAGAAATATCCCTTGTATTCTACTATTGTAAGCAGCAGGGAGGCTAGAAATAGACAAAAAGATTGTCTACAAAGAAAAAAAAACCCAGCAAACCCAACAAAAGTTTGTGAGGGAGATGCCATTCTATAACCTGTCCCTCTGGTATCCCATTTCACACAAATGTCACATTTGTCAAACACTACATCTGCCCTCAAACTTCTGGTGTTTCATTTCATCCCCCCTCTCCTTTTTTTCTTTTCTTTTTTTTTTTTTTTTGCTTTCTTTGAATCTGATCAACTTCCCAAATAACAGATTGGGCACTTCTACTCCTTTATTATTTCTCGAGATATTTCTGCACCAGGTAAGCAGTTTGCCATGAAAGGCAAAATTTGCTGAACTAATTCATTTATGCCTCCAATCACTCATGAATTTAGAAGCAAAAAATGTGGGAGGAAGAGGTTGCCATATTTCAAAATTTTCAAGGCCAGGCCACCACTTAGGAGCAAACAGAACTGAAGAATACTGCTAAACTTATGTATACCACAAAGAAGACAGGTAAACATCTTTTAAATATACCATCAGGTCATGGAACAGACTTTTTTTCTTTTTCCTTCCACAATAAATATGGAAAAAAACCCGGACATTTTAATGCATTTTTAGTAGTTCAAATCAAAATGCCAAGTATTTTGGAACACTTTTAGTAGCCAGCCAGCAACCGCACTTTTTTATATGTATTTTAAAGTCTGAGGCTCAAAACACCTTAAGTTCTGAGGAAACACTATAACCTCTACAGTTTATGAACAGCTTTAATAAGAAATCTGCTTTAAAACCTTGTCTTTAAAAAGCAATGGCTTGTATGGCTATACTGTTCATTTAATGTCACCAGTTTATAAATAATTTATATTCCTTTTAAATTTTAACCAGGAAAAAAAGAAAAGTCCTCCACAGAAGTATAACATGTCTTTCAAAAAGATTCCTGGGGCTAAAAAGGCAGAAGGAGAGGTGCAAGCCAGAACAGCAGCAGGAAGGAGAAAAGAAAAAAAAAAAGAAATAAACCAAAACCAATCAAACAAAAAAACCCAAACCACATTAAGCAATCTTATGTCATAAATCCTGCCTCACTTGGTGGGGAACAGAGGCTTTGCAGGAGTGATGGCCACTGTGAGCTAACTGGCAACAGCTCAAGGACAAAGCAGTAGGCGACACTTCACAGGAAACATCTGCAGGTTGGCCTGCACTCGGCCACAGATTAGATAAGGTGTTTCCAATTCCTCTACAGTAACAAGGACGCTGGTTTTGTATCAGAATTCTTGTGCCCAAGGCCTGATAGGGGCAGATAGCACAGGGCTGCACCCGTTCAGGGGGATGCTCAATGCATTATCTGCCTGCAGCCCTTCAGCAGCGCTCACAGGCAATGGGTAAGGCACACCTAATGTATCAGTGATTAAAGAAAAGTGACAGTCCTGTTTTTAGGAGACTGTGCAAGAAAGCAAGGGGATTGAGACCTCTAGAAGGTGCATCTCCCTTATTGCTGCAGTAGGGGAAGGCAGCAGCAGCAGAACTGTGAAGCTGCCCCCTCATCCAGAGAACGGAAATCCAGCAGAGCCAAGTACCTGATGGCCAGGCAATCTCACACAGGGAAAGAAGTGAGGGCCACTCACAGAAAAACAACAATGCCTTGAAAACTTCTTTAAAATTCTGGAGCTGAAAGGACCTTGGATCAGCACTGGAGCACATCGATAATATACGCCCTTCCCCTGTTCTGCCTGGGATTGGTGCCATATATTGATGTGCAAATTACAAAGACAAATCCCTTCCCTTTCAGTCTCATAAGCTAAGACCTACACTCTCAGATAAGAGCAGGGAAGGGAAGAGAGAAGAAACTATATACAGATAAGTGAATATAAAGAATAATTGTCACACCTTCCTTAAATACTTTACCGCTGTTCCTAAAGACTTTTTTTCTTTCCTGTCAGAGAACAGCTGAAATGATAAATGGCATATAACAACTTTAATCACATGAAAAATCATTGATTAAATATTGAAATCTTAAAGGCCTGGTTTCACTATAATTCTAGCTCTAAATGTTTGTAATCATATAGTCAGTATTCAAATAGCTAAATCTTTGGGCTTCCTATGCTGCTGTTTACATCTTGTTGATTCCTTCTTAACCTTTACGAGCTATTGAGAAATTAGTAGGTTATTCTTTTTCATCAACTGTAAGTAAGGCATGACTATAAGAACACAGGATGATGGAAACTGCCATGGACTAAATGAACAGTATCTGGGAAAAAAAAATGTATTTCAAAGACATGCAAATGTCAGCAGTATTAAGATAATATGGTGCTCAAGTGGATGCATCAGAATGGCTGCTGAAAATTACTGGGATTAACCAGGAACTATGTTCTTAATGTTAATGAAGTACTGCTGGGGATAGAAAAGCTGCAGCAAAGCACAATGATAGGATGTGCACAGCTTAGTTACTATGCATGTCATAGAACAGAGGAAAACAACATCTTCTCACCTGGCACATCTTCAGACCTGTTTCTAACACCGTGTCTCCTCACACCAGTTTACAAGCATGCTGCATCCCCAGCCAGGGGAGCAAGCACTGAGGAAAATACTGATTTATCAGGAGTAACAGAGAAAAAACAGCAGAAAGAGCTTCAGCAGCACTGATTTTAAATGCTTTCCATTTTCATGTTACAGGATTAAGAAAGGTACGTTTTCTTAAGATAGCCTGGTTTACATAGGTTATGCTGAAGTGCCACAGAGAGATAATGGCTGGGACTGCAAAAAACAAGCAGCAGGCAGTAACTGCTGTCACACCACATTTTCAGTTCCTTTTTCCTTATGTCTGTTGGTCATATCCTCAATGCCAGTTGAGGTCTGAAGGGTATATCATGGAATTAATGAGCAAATATTATTACAAAGGATTTTTTCCCCTTTGACAAGTCCTTATTTTCAACTGCTTAGATATTTCAGGCTGCCACACTGATGGATGTTCACATGCCTAATTTGCACTGTTTTGAATTTGCCTCCACTGTGTCCCAAGATTCACAAGAAACTTTGTCTCTGTTACTACAATGAGCTGAGAGCTCCCATCTAAGGAACGCCAGCTGCGTTTTCTGAGTTAAGGTCAAATGCTTGCTGGCATGAGAATCAAAGAGGAAAATGAAGACTGGCTGATTCATTTCCTCTTTTTCCATTAAGTAAACAGTTGAAAATCTCATTCACAGTTATTTGCTTGTCCAAATACTACTTGTTTGAAATAATTTGCTGTTGATGTGAGACACAGTCAAGGAGAAGCCTCATTAAACTAAAATCCCTTCCTGTGCTTGAGGTGCAGTGACAATACCCAGGGACCTGATAAAAGCACCAGTGCTGCATCTTGGGTGACAAGCAAGGACTTCAGTACCAACCCTCATTAACCAAGGTATGCACTCCTTGACTTTCAATGCATGTAAGAACATCACGAAGTTTGAGAGATGAAGCAAAATATCCTCTGTTCACCAGGTAAGAAACCATTAATAACTAGCCACAGCAATGACATTTCCAAGATCTTCTGTTGAATCGTGTCTTCTCAGCAAGTAAACATTTGTTGCTACATACAATGGTTTATAGGAGCACCAAAGCCATGAAAATACACCACAACATTTTTGTACCTCAGTAACTTTTTTCATCAGTGTCAAAAAAAAGCTGATGGTGAAGCACACTGTATTGAATCATAATGAATAATAAAATGTTTTATGCTTTCAGGATAATATAACAATATCCTAGCAATAATACACTGTGAACTTCCAAGCATTTCTATTTCAGAGCTAAGTTCTATACCATGGTTTGTGTCAATTTCTTTGCATCTAAAATAACTTCTGAAATGGTAATACAATAAAGGGAAAAAGAGACAAACTTTATTTACTCAGAGAAGTCTGTTTTCTTTTCCCAAATGTATTATCTCCAGGCAGAGGGGAATGCTTTAGTTCACACAAACTTCTCTCACACAGAAAATTATTCATTAGTACCTTCATGGTAATAATTTTAGCACTGTAAAGGAGATATCCTCAAGCTCTCCATGGGATCCAGCTCCATTAGCATCTAGTCCCAGCAAGCCCCAACAGCCTATGTTCAGTGCTCAGCAGCAGAGGAACAGCTGTACTGAGTCAGACAAAAGGTTCAGCTGGAACCAGACCCTTATCTCCAACACCAGGGATAAGCAGATGTCTAGGGAACAGGCCAAGCACAGATCTCAGGCATTTCTGATACCAAGCACAGTTTAAAATTACTCTGTAAACCTTAAGGAGTTGCCTTTTCATGAACTTAGGCAGTTTTCCCTTGAATTACTGTGAATTTTCACCATCTGTCATATCCATCGACAGCAAATTCCCAAAGTTTACTGGTCATTTTATGAAAAATTATGTCCTTGCTTGGCAACAAAGCTGGTTCTTATTACTTTAACTTAAACATTTCTATTTCTATTTAGCAGTCCTTAACAACTACCTCTGTACCATTTACAATTTTGGAAAGATCTGCAATTTTTTCTTTCTATACCAAACAGGCCACCACAAGGTCTATTTTCTGCGCCCTGCAAGGATTGGTTACAAAATGTTTATAAAATAGGCTTTTCCCTCTGCAAAAGGAATTCCAAGCCCATGAAATTCTGCCTTTATTCTGATGTCTGCTAATCCTAGTCCTTTTTATAAATGCTGGTATTTGAAAAGCTCAGATGTCAGTTCTATACGTGTGGACGTTCTGGGGTCTCTCCTGAAGCTCTCTTGTCCTGACCTAGCCAGGTGGTTTGAGCGTGAAGTTTCCTGTCACAGCTCATCATTCATCAGCCTCATCCCTGAATTCCCTTTGAATGCTGAGGTAAAACCTTCTGGTCCTGCTGACTTCCTGCTGCCCATTTTGCCTGTTTGTTCCACCACCACCTCCACAGCCCATTTAAATCTTGCTGGTGAGCACCTGAGAAAAGAGGGAATCAGCCTGTAACGTACCCGGTTTCCTCTGCCACAGAAAATAGGGATGTAGCAAATCCATCTGGCTTCCCTGTAAACCTTGATTCTCAGCTGCTTGTAAAAATGTACTGACAAAATTTCCATTATTTCATAAAAAAACGTCTTTTTATTTTCAAGGTTTTTTTCTAGTCATTCCTTAAATACTCCTGCTTTTTTGGTGGTTTGGCTTCTTGAATTTTTGATATTTAATCTGCCAAGATCTAAGAATCTTTTCTTTCCTTTGGAAAACAACTTCAGCTTTTCAAATTATAGCTTTGCCCTTTTTATTACTTTGATTTCTCTTCTGTTTAGCCTCACTAACTTCTGCTTCTCAAGGGATTCTGCTAGGTGATATGTATTGACCCTGTAGTTCTAAACTTTTTTTTCTTTTTATTTTTCTAACATAGTCCTCAGGCTGCCTGGAAAGATTTAATTCTCTTAGTTGCCACTTATAACTCCTTTTCAACAAGATTCTTCATTTTTATGTAGTTCCTCTTTTTGATGTTGGTTACCATATAATTGCCCACTTTACTTTTTGGCTCTAGGTGCAAACAGCAAATAAATACTTTTTAAAGAACGAGCTGAATGAAGATGGTGCTGAGAGCTCCCTCAGCCTGTGACACCCTTTGGAAGATTCCAGAAATCATGCGTATAAGGTAGGTTAGAGATATTTGGGAACAACAGAAAGTAAAAACAAAACAAAAAGCAAACAACCCCCCCACAAACAAGCAAACCCAACAAAAAACAATCAAAAAGCAATAAGTAGAAACACTGATCTGTCTGCAGCTCCCACCATCCCCCAGAGACACCCACACCCCCTCCTACCACAGGGATAACACAGTCCATCCCACCAGCACTTCTTACCCCTGGTAAATATTTACAATTCCACCTTAACAGTGACCAATGCAGAGTTCCTAAGCAGGAATAAACCAAAGCAATGGGAAGAGGTGATCCAGGTGCAGGAGCAGGGGATGTCCTGCAGCCCCTGGAGGAAAATCCTCTGGAGCAGCATTCTCCTGTGCATGACTGCAAATCTCAGGCTCAGTCTTTCCTCAGCTCTTGAACAATGTAAGTTTTGGAAATGGTTTACCATGGTGCTAAGAATAGTATGGATGTGGAAATTTCATTTACAACCAGCCAAACTCAGGCCTGAGAAATCTCCAAGATCTTCCTTGCAATGCAAAGCCAAAGACCACCTCAGCCAAACAATGAAGAATTTGTTACTCTAATAATAAATTAACACAATCTATTACTTCCCTTACCTATTTACTGTCATGCCTGTCAGAACCACAACCCCATTTATCTTGTCATCTCCATTTTTTCTGAGGTTGTGCTCTTCAAAGAGCAGTGTTAAGCTCTTCTAGAAGAATGGTGTTTTACCCTGCTAGTTTATACCACCATACATGTTCTCAGGGTACTCTGCTGTTGTAAATGTGGGTAAAAATTCAATGAGCTGGTGCTCCCTGTGGCATTGGGTGTTCCACACAACATCTGGTACACACATTCCTGAATTGTGAAAAATAATCAGTATAATCAGCATGATTTACAGTGAAAAAGTTATACTACTGTGCCTTTTTGTGTTCTACTGCTAGCAGTTGATTCAAAAACTCTATAATTTTATGTGTAACTGTAGCTAAACACTTGTCTACAGAAACTGAAGTATCTAAAAAGCTGAACATCATATCCTCTCCCAAAACTTCTTTCTCATATTTTAACTTGCAGTCTGGTACTTAGAATTACCTGCTCTGTATTTCAATTTTATCTATTACTCTATTCCACTGGCCTTTTTTATTTTAGCATGTGTTTCCACCTGAGAGCAAGGAGAAGAATTATTTCAAAAGCCATACAGGTGCAAAATGGATTTAACGAGCACTAAAAATGCTGCGTGCAGTTGTTTCTCATACTGTACTTTCTGCACTTTTATGGGTAAACACTGCAAAAAAGGGATGCTTAAAAAAGAGGAAAAGCAATTATTGAATTGAACCTATTAGGCAATGTGATCATTTTACAGAACACTAAAGGGGAAGTTCTTAAGCACTGCAGGAGGCTTTATTGTAAAGTGTAATTTTCAGACAGCCACTAATGCTCCCACCTGCTTCTTTTTGTGTCACACTTTTTATAACACCAATTTCCCTGCTTTCTGAAAAATGCTGGGGAAAAGAAAAATTCAAAAAAGTGTAGAATGTCCCAGCTGCAAAAAGAAGCTACAAGCTCCCAGAAGGACAGGATGTGTAATACAAACTGAAATTTAATCTATTGAATATACTTACTGTATCTCAGCAAAAATGATATATGCCTCATAATATGCTCATCTACTATATGATGGCATAATTCTAGAGTGGAGGGGTAATGTCAATGAAATATCGGAGTAAAAAGTCTCAAGCTGAATATTTACATAATCCTTTAAAATAATTTGCTTTTACTTGCAAACACAAACTACCTATCTGGAAAGTTTCACCAGGCAAATTTTTTCCTACAATTCATATGATATTCTTCATAAGATTTTAGAACATTTTACTGAAAATGAGCACTCATTAAGTGTAATGTATAATAGATGCACACTAAATCAGGGCAGGTCATACCATCAGCATGAACTCCTTCAAAATTACAATAATTCAAAAACTGGTCAACATTTCTCTGTGGTTGACAATAACCACAAGAAACAGAGTGACTGACATCAGCTGACATGGGATATATCACATCAGATCAAATTCACAGGAGGCTGGGTTTGAGTTAACAATCACCTATTCAAACAGAGTGAGTTCCTTTTGGAGAAATAGAAATTCACACTTCTCCAAAGAGAAAAAGAGCACACAGACAGCCTAAATGGGATAAAGATACAGTGATGAAAAAGCAATGTTAAAAAAAAAAAAAAATAAAGACAAAGTAAGAACATTTCAAGAAACTATAATAAGGGTGAAAAGACAGGCAGGACAGAGATACCAGCAGTATTTGCAGAAGACAGACTCTATCTAACTGCTGAACAAGCCAAATTCAAAGAAAGACAACTTGGAATGGACAGAGAGCAAGACAAAAGACAGGACTAGGAGAGCCTGAGCTATCCTGAGAGCTGTTCCCAGTGACAAGGAACACAGGGCTGAGAACTGTGAGGAGGGTTTCTCACCCTTCTCCAAGTTTTTATCCACAGGTACAGTACCCTCTCCTATAAATGCAGGGATTTATTCAAGCACATATTTACAGAACCTTGCCCAAATCTGTGTGTGACAGGTGTCCCTGGAAACTTCACTGTAAACTCAGAAAGTTCAGAAGGCATAAATCAGATGAAGATATTTCAGCTAATGCTAGTTCTGGGATAGAGGCAAAGAACAGCAGGGAAGCTCCTGCTTAGTTAAATGCACAGCAGTTTTTTGTTCAAAACCATCCACCTTTCTGCTGAGACAAAGATCTAAACATAAAGCAGCGATACTCCAGTACCCAGTACCTAAATTCCCTTCTCTCTTTTTTTTTCCACTTACTTGATTTCACTAGTAGATGGTCCTTTCCAGAGAAACCAGAGACCCTTACAACTCAGGATTTCTTATGTACAAATGTGTACCAAGCTTAAGGGAGAAATACTTTGATACCACATTCATGTTTTGCAAGAGTAATATTTCATCATGGATAAGGACAAATCCATCCAATTTTCCAAATCATTAATATTTATTGATGCTGCCTGAGCTTCCAGTTTGAGCTGTGGGTTCATTCTGCACGGTGATTTATAAACACAGAAACATGGATGCTTTTCCAGATTCATTATGATAACTCATATAGGCAGAATTGATACGAGCATTCCTTTCTAGACTGCTAAGTACTCATGACACAAACTCAGACAGCAGTGAATAAAATCAATGTAGAAAATGAGATCATTTCTTACAGAACCTCCATCTCACCTGCCAGAGAAGCCAGCAAATGCATCACATCAAAGCAGGACAGAAAAAAATTGTCCATGGACAAAAGGCTGGCCATTAGACTAATGATTCAGAGGCTAAACCTGCCATTAGGAGGCAGTTTCACAGCAATATTGGCAAACTGCTTACATCAAAACGTTAACAGCTGAATGTCAAGTGGGTTTCTGCAATTTTCTGCCCCAGATTCTGATTTCACTCTTGAGCACAGCTTTGTAGGCGTGCTAAGAACTCACTGTTACAACTCAAACCAAGGATGAGCTATCTCCTGCATGGGATTCTGTGTCACTCCAAAATACTCTTGGGACAATAAGGACTGTGACTGATGTTAGACATAAAATATATACCACCTGTTTGTCAGTTTTGAATTCAGGAATTTTTTGGCTGCTTACAGTTCCCAGCTGTAAATTTGAGGCAAGTGAATAATCTAATCATGCAGAGGTGTGGTAAAAAATAAACATTTAAATATTTGCTAAGTTCACAGATACTATAGGAAATAAAAATAACACATGAACAGTATGAAGGAACTCTAATTCTCTCTTCTGAGGGTATGCATCAAATAAGACATACAGATCATTCATAGCTACCATTCATAATTAGTGTTCCACTGAAGGATTCAAGAATCCTCTTCAAAGGTTATATCCTGCCACAGTTTTCAGGAAGAAAATCACGACCATATTTCTTATCATACAAAGAAAATCAGGAAATCCAAATGCATCTCTCCTAGTATTTCTCAAAATGCCTTCCTTAGGTTCAGATGTCTTTCCACTTTGAATCAGTTTGAACTAAGGCAAGTGTTCAGAGGAAGGAAGAGATTTTCTGCTCTTTTCTTTACAATACCTTTCATCCTCAAGCCTGTGACAAAATGATTCATGACATAAATGTTTCTATACTTTTTTCAACCACCAAACATGTGGAAACTCTGCAGAAATGGCAGGACCTGCAGGTGAAGAAGACAGGGCATGTTGTCTACTCTGACTCTAGCAAGTCCTTGCTGACTGTCCCCAATGATTTTATTGTACCTAGGCCGGGATGTCACTGTCACCTGGATGTTTGGACCACTCCATGGCTGAGAAACTGGCTGGACCACGGATGGAGCTGAAGGAACACTCTACCCAGGGGATGGCTGAAAGCTGATTTCTCCAGGAGTCTACCCTGGGTCCTGTTTAACTCTTCACTACCAAAGACCTGGCGGAGGTGGTGGAATGTGTTCATTAAGGTGGCTGGACTGATGCATCTGAGGGGAGACCTGCAGGAATGGGCCAACAGGTTCCTATTGGGATGGGAGGCAGGGAACTTCAGCAAGGTTATCAAATGCAACATCCAAGCTGAGAAGAACCTGGAAGTTGTGGCTAACAGCAGGTTTAACTAGAGCCAGTTCGAGTCCAGGCTCTGCTGCTTTCAGGTGACTGGATAGGAGTCAACTCCCTTCACTGGCTTTCCTCTGTCTCACCTAGAGCCCTGTCAGGTCCTTCTCAAATGCATCAGCCACTCTCTCTCTCTGGGTTCCCTGGGTGGTATGTGGTTCCTGTTATCATCAGGATTTGTTTCCACCAGCCTTTGCAAAGTATTTTTCTCACTCAAGGGAGTCTTCTTTAAACAGATGCTAGAAAAGGCAGGACACTGTGTGAAGATACCACACACATCATTTACAAGGGCTCTACAGCCCAAGCCTGGCTCTTGGGTGTGCACTCACTGTTAAAAGGGAACACCTTTCCTTACATCAAAATGTTTATTTGTCCATGCTTTCTGTACGTATTTGTGTTTGGTGTTGGTTATGCTTTTCTCCATAACTTTCACGAGCTCATGAAGGATACCTATGTGAGTTTTCTGAAATCAAAATCTTCCCTATTTATCTCAAACAAGGCCACATATTCACTCAACATTAGTCAACCAACTGTACTGTGATTCCCCTGAGCTGCATGGAATGGAAAGACATTTCTCTAAAGCACACAGGAGACAGCCAACTCTCTCTTTGTTTCCTGTGCCCCAATTATTCCATTATATTTTGATGTCCTTTCTCCTGAAATGACACTGACTTAAAAAACCATACTTCATGCATGCTTTGATGAGAGTACTGACTAAGAATATTAAATATTGAACTTTCCTTTCATTATGGGTCAGTTTTTGAATTCACTTTGGGGGCAGTTTTGAGTCACTAGACTATATTGTTAAGACACAGCAGTGTATAGAAGGTACAGCTTGCAGTAAGAAAACATTGACTCAAAAAAATTTTGTAAGCACGGATGACTGTAAATGATCATTTTGTTCTTTACTTTTTATATTTTTTTACAGCTGCCTCGTGTTTATTTTAAAATACTGTCAGGCAATATGATTTCAGAAAAGTCTAGACATTACATAAAAAGGATGTCTATGATTTCTGAAGTTTAATTACATTTCCTTCTTTGGAAAACAAAGTAAGTCTCGGTAAAACTATATTATGCTAAAAGAAGAAATAAATTAAGAAGATTCAACAACACCTTACAGGGATATTAGGCAAGCTCACTGATTAAAATGTTACAGACTGACAACTGTCCAGGGATCCAGCCAAAAACACTGGAAAAGAAAACAGTGCTAGGAATTGAAAAGAGAAGAGATTCCATTTGGTTTGAGACTATGCAAGAGTACCTCCAGAAAAGGAGCGTTGTTGAATAGTGGTACCAAGTACAGAGCACATTGACCTCAGTTATGCAGAGAAATACATTTTTACTTGCAATTTGGAGAAAAAAAAGAAAACAAACCCAAACACAACGACCATGGACATCAATATTATCAAAATTGTCAACAGGGTGAAGAAACCAGCAACTAAGTCTTGAAAAAGGAAAGACTAAGCTAACACAAATACAGCTATTCAAAGTTTTCCAAAAGAAAACTCCTAAATTTGTTCTACCAACTGGGCATTTATCAACTGGGCAAAATCCTCACAAATGCTATATCTCAAGTTCCCTTAAAATATTACACATAATAGGTATACTTCTAGAGTGTCATGTCTCTGTGGTAGACTGATGAATATAGTTCCTTTTTTCCTTCATATCAACAGAAAATTTTACTTGAAAATGTCACAGATTTATTAATACAATATTCCAAACACCAGCCTTCTGCTGCTGTTTCTTAGAGCTGGTGCCTGAAGTGCTGCACAACTGGGTCAGAACATCATCAAATCCACATGGCCTGCCTCTGCAAAACCATCACAGAACAGGCAGGAAGTCTGGCCTGCTCTTTTTATTGCCATTGTCCCACTTCCACAGCAGCACCACAGTGGTTGCCCAAAAGAAGGTCATTTTCAGCTCCTGCCTCAAAGTAACACAAATTAGCACAGGGTCTGACTGGAGCCAGAGCTGTCCTCATCCTCCCAGTGATGAGCAGAGAGGTAAAACAGCACAGTTAGAGAATTAGTGCAGTCTGTTTTACCTCTGTCCTCATCCTCCCAGTGATGAGCAGAGAGGTAAAACAGCACAGTTAGAGAATTAGTGCAGTCTGTTTCACACCCTCTTGTGTTGCCTCACTGAATGACATTTCCATCTTCCTCTCCATCCTCTCTCCCATGCCCCCAACTTCTCCCCCTTAGTCCACTCTCAGCATCCCTGTTCCAACCCTGGGATCTCTGTACCTAGAGACCAAAAGTGTGGGGTGACATGAACCCATCCACAGCAGCTGGAAACCTCAGAGGCTGGATAATCCCAGCCCATCTCACACTCTGTGACAACTGATGCTGCTCACACCCAAGGGTCTGAGGACATCTTTTCTCCTGTCCAAAGTCATGGCTAATGACTGGCCAAGAAAAATCTTATACCCTAAATTGTGAAACCTCAGCAGGGCCCTAGATCTAACCCCTAGTACAGTCCTTTATAGTTGCCCTCTGTCCCTCTGCTGTATCTCTGGAGGATGCTGTTTCAGCAGAAGATGCTGAGTGTGGTTGATTTCCCAGAGGTGTTGGCTTCAGCAAGTTTCCCTCCCATTTCCTGCTACAGGACAGTAAGTTAGGAAGGGCTTTTCCTCAGAACTGTGTTGCAGATTGGAAACACAGTGTCAGGGTAACGATGATGCACATGGTTTGATGGGCAGAATCCCTTCCAGGAAGGGCTTGGTGATGAGCTGTAAGATGGTGTAAGTACATCCTAGCTTTGCCTCATCCTGCTTTTCCCTTTTGGGAAAGAATTCCTCAGCAGCAGCTATCAGTATTGTCAATGTCACCACAGCCACCACCCGGCTTCACCCTTTCTCAGTTTCCATCTCAAATGTCATTTTGAAGCTTGTGAAAATTGCTCTGGGATGCAAGAGAAACGCACCCCTAAATAAATGTTCATTTTCTGCTGCCTGCAGGAAACAGAAGAGACTGCTGGATGAGTGACATGAAGTACACAGAAATTAACCCATAGTGTGCAAACGGCTGTGAAGGACCATGGCTGGCCCTGGGCTCTCCATGAAGCCCACAGTTCATCACTCACCTGGTGACACTGACATATCTGGGCTCTGTGGACCAACTCCTCTCTCTGTCTGCCAGCCAGAGGTACTCACACTGCAGGTTGGGAGCATGACATTGCTGTTTCTCATGCTAAGCCACTGCAAACTGCTCCCAGGAGGATGCCTATTTATTACTGGCCCTGTGCCACCAAAGACTGACATAATGAAGCAGTACAGAGCAGCTGATGTTGGCAGTGCCTGTGGCCTGGACAATTAGAGGTGCATTTATTGGCAAAATATTTATGCCCCAAAGGCTACCACATACAGCTCCCCTGTCTTGATAATCCTTTAATGTGAAGATTTTTTTTTTCCCCTTTCAAAACCACATGTAAGTTTTGCATTTGAATCCTTTAAGGACAGAATTCAGCATTACTTAAAATAAATAAACAAACCTTTTAAAACCTTAATTGAAGCTCTCTTTTAATTACTAAGTTTTAACTAGTGCCTCCTTAATGATATAAAGTATGTCCATAATATCATGTGCACCAAATAGAAAACGTTGTGTATGTCAAGGTATCTCACTTTTACTCCCCTGATTCTTTCCCTGATCTTGGTGGCGAGTGAGGAGCTGAGTGGGGCTAGAATGCCTCAAGTCTATTAGCCAAAGAGAGCACTTCACATGGGGCTGTCACCTGTTAGGCCATGAGCAAAACACTGAGATAAGGAAAATGCTAAATATCAGCCAGCCAATGGTGCACTCAGGGCAATCAGTGCTGATCTCTTTGCTAAAACTAAGCACTTACACATCTTCAGCAGATTTTGAAAATAAGGGGGAAACAGAATCTACCTCTTCATCCTTAGGGGAATGCTCAAGGGATATGAAATAAAAGAGTAATTCCTTCTCCTTCAGGAACATTATAAAAGCAAGAGATGGCTCACAATGGATTTTTGTGTTACCTACAGAGGTATTTTTCTCAGAAACACACACACGCCAGAAGCACACAGAAGATCAATTACACTGAGCATCAGGTCAGACTAATTAGATGGACTTGCAGTGTTTTGGTCTCAAGCAGGGAAGAAACATGATCTAGGTGCTCACCCAGTCAAGATCTGGATGGAGGAGTTGTGTTAAAATGATGCAGGCACATAATATAAAAAAGTAAAGTACCTATGGAGTTTAAATTATGCCAGGCATAACTCAGAAGAGTTTTCAAAATAGAAATTTTGGACTTAAATGCCTTCCTTGACCTAAATCTGACTGCAGGCTCCTACATAAAGCAATTCCACGGAGTCACTAAAGTTACACCAGGGAGAAATTCAGCCATAAGTGACATGATTTTTGTCCTGCAATTTGCACCTTTTCTAGATTCAAAACATTATTCCATTGCCATTTTCAAGGCCATTCTAAATCTGTGTATCATCGCTACACTATATATTGATCTTTTGAGCAGAAGGTCAATATTTAAGAAACTTGATTCATAATAACTTAGTATTAAGCAATTGGATTATTTTTAAGTGTATATATATATATGAGTAAATATA
>WAAE01007870.1:0-92222 GCA_013400495.1 Nicator chloris
TGCACTACATATATAATTTTACTTTCTGTTATACAATAGATTCACTTTCTAATGCATCTATAAATGGAAATATGTTTTACTAATCATTTATTACCCACAACTCTATAGCCAAAAATATACTTTAATGTTGATAAAAAATGCTTAAACATAGCATTACTTAAATGAGCGTCATTACCAAATGATAGGGGGGTTTAAATGTTTGTTTTGCTTTGTTTTATTTTATTTTTATCTTTTATATTATTGAATTTTATTTTGCATTCATTTAAAAATGGAACCTTTGAAGTTTCCATGGGTACAGTCATCTTATTTGATGGGGTTGCTGCAGGAATTCTCCATAGCTCTGTGACAGAAGGACAGTATCTATTTTCTGCCCTGGAAAATAGTTACCCCATGTGACTTTCCATCACCCAATTTCCAGGTTACTCTCAGGTGTAACTGTTTTTATGATTCTTGACTTGTCCATGCAGCCTAATAACCTTTGTAACCTTCTGGGTTTTTCTTTATGAATATCAGTGGCAGAGCTGATCTTCAGCACTGTACAACAGTTGATAATCACTTGGCAGGTAGCAGCCGTGGGGTGTTTTTTGCATAAACTTGAGAAGCTTTGGGAGCAAAAATAGTTGTTCAGTTCAACGGTGTGTTGTGCACTACTGATGTGCTACCACATCCTTATAGTGGAAAATCACTGCAATAGCACAGCTGATGTATCTTTTTCTGCTCCTGCATTGTAATTTTGAGGGTGAAAAACCCTCATGAGCTTCACCCACCTCACCTCTTCCTGCCAGATAAGCCATTCACTGTGTTTCTTTCAGCAAGCACTGTGTTGCTGAGGAGTAAGTGATGTCCCTCAGCTATTGTGCCGTGGGACAGAGCTGATTTTCTCAGGTAGCTTCTCCAAGCAAGTGCTTTAACATCAAAGTACTATCAAAATCAGTGTCACCTCAGTTGATGGTCTTGGCGCAAAGCCTAAGGACAGAAAAGGTCTGAAAAATCCAAATTCCAGGGAAATATTGAGTATGAAGGGTTAATTACATAGACAGGGCATGTGTCCAGATTGGCACTGAGGGGTTCATTTTTAGCTTAGCACTTTTCTGTCAGTTGCTGTTTTCATTTTCCCAGCTGTTCTTGGGGAGACACTTTAGCTGTGCAGAGTACAAAAAGCCAGACAAGGACCAGCCTGAGTCAGGAGAGAGACTGTCAGGGCTCTACCCCCTCACTCTGTCCCAGCTGGTGTGTTGTCCCTTCCTGTAGTGTATGAGACAGTTGCTGTGCTGGGCTGCAGGGTCCCCCTCCATTTACAACAGGGCTACATTCATCCCATGTGCTTCAGTTTGGCACAGGAAATTCTGTTCTTTCCTCTCCTCTCCATGGCAGAACACACTAGTTGTGACTAGGGTTTTTTTCTGCTTAGGGTTTTTTCCCTGGGTTTTTTTTGCAAATCACCCATGGTGAAAAAACAAAGCTGTGCATTCCCGAGAAAGTGAAGCTGACAAACAAAAACAGATAATCTGTCCTTCAGGTGAGATTTCTCTGCAGTACGTGTGAGCTATTGCAGCCTTGAAGAGAAGAACAGTACAAATTGCATGGTCAGGGACTTAATAATTCTTGGGTATGAATCACTGCTGTCAGAGTTTCTATGGGAACAGAGAAATAAGTGAATATTTAGGCTATTTTCACATTAATTCTGTCAGAACATCCAGAGGTTGTGCAATGTCTAGAAGCATGCAAAGAAACAAATAATTCTATTATTTAGATTTTGCTAGTTACTGTTACTGGGTTTTTTTGAAAAGTATGTTTCATGCAACTTAGTCACAAAACATTTAAAATCAACAGAAGACAAACAGGACATTTGGCTGTAAGTTCAGAACAATGAACTCATGAGGTTTATTTTTATGTGCAAGTTCAGCCTGGATGCGTGCCATATAACGCAAAAATCCAGTTACTACTTAATGCCTTTTTTTTCTCCCTTGAAGTGATGAGGGCATCTGGATCCCATTTTAAATTGCAAACTAGGCTTTTTAGCTTTTTAAAACAATTTGCATATCTTGAACTAATTAGTGCTTTGGTTGATGTGTAGGCAGTAAAACAACATGACCCCAAGCATGAGAGAGGTGAATGAGAGCTGCATGAATTTTGGCATTTCCTAACTTTTGGGAGCTTGGATTGGCTACTCAAACATTTGCGTGTAAGCAGGGTATACACACAGCCGAAGTCATGAAGTAATAGTAGAAGGAGACCCCTAGGATAAGCCATGCATGTTTCCCAGCATCGTAAATAAATGTTCACAGTGCCTAAATACACAGTGGTATGTTCTGTTACCCTGAGCAAAGCCAACAGTCTCAGCCAGATGCATCCATCCCTCTTGAGGGACTGCAATCCCTGAGGCACGTGTGAGCTCCTGACACCAGAGGTCTAATTTCTGTGACCTGCACTGTTTCTGCTGATATTGGGCTGATGTTCCTCAGTTCCAGCTGCCTGGACCAGCTTTGGCCAATGCCTAGCCAATTTCCTCTCAGGTTTTGAAGTGATGCTTTTCTCTCTCCAATCACACTCAAATCTCTGCCATTAATCCCATGGTTATGTTCAAGAATAAATAAAATATGGTGTCTTGTGGCTGAATTACCATTGAAATGGGTGCTGCAGGGAATCAGAAGCCCTCAGTCATATGAAATGATAGAAACCAGAAGGAACAGGTAATTTGTACTCAAGACAAATCTAGTATGTGTGAAAATGAGGAAACCTGAACCCTACCCTTCCAAACCCAAGTTTCAGATTCATATTTCTTAAAGAGACGGATTGGATTAGGTTTTGCCCAGGTTACAGCACTTTGCAGCACTGTGGTGGGAATGATGAGGAGGGATTGCCTTGTACAGTGCTCCCAGTGAGGCATTTCTGCAGAGCTGTGCAGGAGCTCAAGTTCCGATGAAACATTTTTGTTTCATGATACAGCTTGTTCTGCCGAAAGCATTCTGGCATTTCAGTCATGCTGCTCTTCAACCTTCTGCAGCCTGCAATTCTTCACAGACAGCTTTGTTACAATTAGGGCTTTTTTTTTTTCAGAAGATGGCAAGATGCATTCCCTGAATCCCAGAGACTGGGGAATGACTGTTGCTTGAAGAGAATGTTGCTGGATTTTTTTAAACTTGGCAAAAACATCTTAATTCTTTGTTCACAGAAATAGTTAAAATTATATATCCAAAAGGTTCTGAAGCATTTTTCCTTGATGCAGATACTTTCTTGGCACCTGGAAATGATGACCCCCTGCAATGACACTGTCAGAGGATGGGGCTGGGGAGCAGCTCTGCAGTGCTGCAGTGCAGCCCTGAGGTCATAGAGGGCAATCAGCTGAACACCACTGATTGAGGTGTGCTCTGACAGCAAAGGCAGCCAGCAGCTTCTGAACTGTGTGACCTGGGGTACGGCTCAAAGGTCAAGGGAAGGGATTGTCCCCCTCTGTGTGGCAGTCCTCACACCACATCCAAGTACTTAGTCCAGCTTTGGGACCCGGCACAGGAAAGATATGGACAAACTGGAGGGAGCTCAAGGGAGGGCTCCTGGGGCGGTAGGGCTGGAGCACTTGCGCCTTGAGGAAAGACTGGGGAAGCTGGTCTGGGTCAGCTGGGAAAAGAGATGGCTTTGGGATACTTAACAGTCCTCAGCACCACCAGTGGGTCATGGAAGAGATGGAGTGGGACTTCTCACAATGATATAGGATGGGAAGGCAAGAAGCAATGGCCCCAAGTTGGAATGAGAGAGGTTCAGGCTGAGTATAGGGAGAAACTTTCCCTGTGAGGAGGCCATTCAAGTCACCCTGAGTGTCTGTGCTGCCTCCAGCCCTGGAGGTTTCAAGGCCTTACTGGTCCAAGCCCTAAGCTGCCTGGTCTCATGCCAGCATTGGCTCTTTGGGCTGGAGGGTAGACTGTGTCTCTCCCAGTCTCATTTAACTTACCATCTTTGATCTTAACCAGCTGAAAATGGAGTACTGCTCTAAACACACTGAAGGGGTGGCAGTGCTGCCAAGCTGACAGCAGCTGCACTGAGCCTGAGATCACTCATTGCAGATGTGATGGACAGCATCCAACCAGCAAATGGCAGGCCACGTTACTCTTCCCTTTTTGCTTTTTAAAGGTATTTGAGAAGCTCTTGAGGTTTGTGCGAGTCTTCCAGATAGAAACCTAACTACCCAAGGTTCATCTGTAAAAACCATATATGGCCTTAAGCAACTGTGCTCAGGTCAACGCAATGTTACATTTTACTATATGCTATTTGATACACATTAGGTTTGTAAATTGAGAAATACTGTAGCAGCCCTTGCCAGGGCTGAGCAATCCAAGAAATATTAAGTTTAAAGTCAATTCAGATCTGAGCACTGGAGCTGTATCCACAGTCTTGCACACCATCCAGCTTTCCTTAGTATTTATCACTGTTACTATTTGTTATGACAGCTATGTTATTTGTGGGGTAACGGAACATTATAAAATGAAGCAGAGCTGTTTAAACTATCAAAATTGTCTTATTGTGTGTACTTTCGTCTTGGGTTTCACTATTTTTTGGATCATACAGCATGTACAGTTGTGTACTGTAGACATGATAAATCTGTATATTAATCTTTGTGACCTGTGTTTGCCCTGGCTCATACGATCTCAGTATTTCCATGGCAAAAAAAATAACAGGAGACTCAGTGTAGAAAATCTAAGGCATTTACTGTGTTTATAAATCTCACTATGGGCCTGATCTTGTAATTCCTTTACTTGGTTAAATTTTCATTATTCATCTAAGGACTGCTGCTGAGGCGTAACATTATGTGTAAGGAAAGATTTGTAACGTCAGGCCCCAGTGACATGCTAACATTAGCAGCAATCATCCCTGTCTTCCATCAAGTGGAGGAAGTCATGGAAGTGAAACCAAAGTTCTTGTGGAAGTTATTAAATCGTCTGTGTCTGCTGGGGCAAACCAGAGCGTCACACAGGGATGCTGCAGGTGTGCTGAGAGCAGCCCCGTGCCCCACTGAGAGGCAGAGGGCCAGGGCAGGGCAGTTGCAGCAGCCTGGGCTCCCAGCTGAAAGGAGAAAGGGTGCTTAAAGGAGACTGGGTGCTTAAAGGAGACTGGGTGCCACAACACAGGGTACCTGGGGGAGATCTCGTGGGAGCAGGGGCAGCTACAGGCATCGCTGTGAAAGCAGCAGCATTTTCAAGAGCTGTTCTTCACATTAGCCCATGACGTCAGGGCATGGACTGGCTTATTATTCTTACTCCATTATTATTATTTTTTTTGTTTTATTATTCCCTTTAGTTTGATGCTAAACAAACAAACGCACAGGACACCTTCAAGGCCTGGGCACTCTGCATGCCCTCCCGGGGCAGACCCTTAACCTCCCTCCTCCCTCCTCCCAGCAGTAGCACCATGCAGAAGGAGTCAGTGAGGGCTTTCATTGCCTCCCCATTAGGCTGGAATGGCTAATTAGGAACGGCCAGTGTGTATGAACAACTCTGCAGCCTGTGCCCAGCCCCAGGAGGGGATGGGGTGGCAGCAGCTTCAGGACATCCAGCCAGGCCTGCAGGAGGACAGAGGGCACTGCCAAGAGTGCTTACTGCTGGGGGGTTGAAGAGGGAACCAGGCACCCTCTGTAAATCTCAACCCCGCTGTTCCCACCAAATCTGAGAACAACTCCTTGTCCTCACTCACTCTCATGGGAAATAAAACAAGTCTCAAGTCTGGCTTAACATATTTTTCTAGCCAAAACCATAAGAAAAAGCCAGGTTTTTTAGGAACAATTATCTGCACCTTAGCTGTTGTTTATCTGTGACAGGATGCAGTAAATCAGATTAATTGGAGAAAAGAGGGGGAGAGATCATGTTCTCTGCTGTTGTTTGTTTAGTTTAGATGAGTTGCTAGATACCTTCAAGTTTCAATTTTTAAATCTGTTGCCAAAGGGGTGGGGAGATGTATACAAGAGCGTGCATGACTGACGGGAACCCTCTTGGTTATTTCACTTCAATTCTCCATCTTTTCTCCACTTTTAAACTCTTGTTATCTCATTAGGAGCACCTCATGCATCTTGCCAACACTTCTATATTTTTGCAAAAAATTACATTTTTGGCACATAACAATGGTCAAGAAGTCAAAGAAGACACAGAACTCTCCTGATTAATGTATTTGAATACTATATAATTTTGCAAACTCTGCTGGAGATTAAAATTTCATAAGGCAGATGTCTTTTTTCACCTCCAGTGCCATAAGTAGAAATTCTCATGAATTTTCTCGACTACCCTGAACAAAATTAATTACTTTTTTAAAGCTGCTCTCTGGGAGACCTAATTATCTTTTTATCTGTGCTGCTGACATATCCCCAATCTGATGTTGATCCAAATTATTTCAGAATCTGTACTTCTTTTTCCTCAAAAACCTGCTGCTTCTCTAAGAGAGAGATTTAAAGAAACAATGGCTCAGAATCCCTTATTTCTAACTTTCTGAGCTGCCCTCAATTTAAGAGCAGACTGCAGCCAAGGAACAGCAAACTGTGCTAATAAGGGTTGTGGTGGCATAGGATTGAGTGAGGGTATGGGATGCATGCATCTCTGTGCCAAAACTAGGAATGGAATGGCCCTGCCTGCTGTGGGGGGTAGAGGAGAGGTGGTATAACAGAGGTTTAAGAGAACTGCTTTATCACCTAATTTATTGTGGCATGGATTGCCAATCCTCTTGCAGCTTAACAGCTTTCTGGGTCTGGCACGGGCTTGTGCAGCTGCTCAAGAAACTTTCAGTGCACTTACAGCACAGATTTACAACAGAGCTTGGAGTTAGGCTGTGCTTGCATTTTCAGAGATGCTGGAGCTTGCCATTATTATAGAAGGAAGCAATAGAAAGGGGAAAATTAAAAAGAACATTAGGAGAAACAAAGGGGTTCAGCACAGGGTTGAGAGCTACATTAGATAAAGACTGCCATCCACTTTAATTCTTGGGAAGGAGCAGCAGAGGTGGTGTGAGGACTGTCAGTCATCAGCAAATAGGAAACATATGCAGTACTTACCACTTTATGCAGCATAGGAGCCATTGCAGGAGGGTTCTCATGCTTTGAGACCTTTCTTAGATCTGTGCATGTTTGATAAATGCTACAAGATCAAGTGGTGAAGTGCCTTACTTCTTTGTCCAGACCTCTGTGTCCCCTACAGGGGTTGCCATAACCGACATGCAAATAGATATCTGGAGTAGAATAGATATCTGAAGTAGTTCAGGTTCTCTTTCCTCTGAAAGGAATCTGTTTTACACATATCAGGGACATTCTACAGACTGGACTGATGCATGGTAAGCTGGATCAAGGAGGGGATTTGCTTGGAATCCCCTTATTGCTCTGTACCTCAGGAGCCTTGAGAGCACAGCCTTTGTGCTGTGGAGTGACAGCCCAGATGAGTTAGGAGGTCAAAATCTGAAGCACTGAATTAAGCTATTGCTTAAAATGAAGTTCATTACCATCTGTTTGCAAATACATTTTTTTTCTCTCAAAGAAAGTTAGACTCAATTAAAAAAAATTCCTGATAATAGTATTTATTTAAGCAGCTCTTAAATCAGAGCCATTCAGAATGCACCTGATTTTGAGATGACTTACACATCTTTCATAACTTCATGCACAGTATGATCTTCAAATTTCCACAATGATATCTGACAATGATATTTTCTTTCATTTTGTCATGTGGTGCAGGGCTGTGCCAGCCATCTCATTCAGCACAGCAATAAAGAGCCCTGCAAATCTTTATTCACTGGCTTCCAGATGTTAGTTACTGATTTCTGACAGTGAGGTGCCACAAGCACAGTGATGGCTCACACCTCGAGTGGAGAGGGGGATGTGGTGCCAGCAGACACATCGTGAGTGACCTGGGTTTGTGAGCTCCTCTTTAACCCTGCAACTGCATGGGTGATACCAGAGGAAAAGAACAAGACTGGTGCTATAATCTTGCATTTAATTAGTGTAAAAATACAGCTCATTTGTGATGCTCAGAAATACTGAATTCCATGCCTTTCCAGGAGAGATGCTTTCAATATGATAGGGAAAAAAAAATAGAAGGACAGCTTTATCTTTTCCTTGCACCAGCATGCAAAGAAATTGTTTTGAAAAAGAAAATCTAATTAAAAACTGTTAACACAGCCTTCACAGCTGAATCACGTTCCTCATGCTTGTTCTGTTGTGTCAAACAATAAACATCTGACTCACTACAGAAGCTGCTGCTCCCGGGTCCAGGCACCTGAGTGCTGGGCGTTGTGCTGTTCATTATCATAATTGCTGAGATCCTTTTCACATCAGGCTCTGAGCCTTGATTTCTCTGCAGAACATTTTGGTTATTTTTTCTCTCCAGTTTCCTAAAATATTTTCTCTGTCTTCTTGCTAATGAGATTCTTGGAACTGTGGAGATTGTGGAGAATTTGTAGGTGCATTTTGTCATAACTTGAATTGTAGGTGTTTAGAAGTAAAGCTGGGGAAATCACAGAGTTTGTCAGCACTGCTCTTCAGATCAGAGGAAGCCTGTTTGCCTGGAGAAGGAAAATGGAAATAAAAAGGAAAGGATTTTAGTTTGAAGAATAGCAGAACGGCCAGTACTCAATGCTAGTGCTACTACAAAGACTACATAAAATATTGTGAGCAGATGTGTATCTGGATTTGTATTTAATGGATAAAATGCTACCACCCTCTCATACGAAGATGTTTCAAACTGAGCTGCTCACACTGAAGCTGATTTATTTCGCCAGTATGGGATTAACATACTTGTTGACTGCTAGCTCTTTTGGGATGTTGATTTGTTTTGTTTGTGATTTTTTTTTCAATATCAATTTAAGATAGAATCGTCATCAAAAACAACAGTGTAGTTATTTGACAGTTAATCAGTGGGGTTGAAGTCTTACCTAAGAGCCAAATAACTCAGAAAGAGTCATTTCACTTGGCTTCTGGGTCAGGCACTATAGGTGTGTTGTTGATATTGAAATATATTCCTTCTGTGTCACATGAGCTGTCACAATTTTATGTGGGGACAGAGCACAATTTTGTGCTATTTCTGTTCAACAATCTATACTGCAGCACCTGTCAAAATTTTAATTGCTACCTTTTTAAAATTTGACACAATAAAGCATTCATTTATAGATGATTATTGTACTATAAAACCCTGAATAGAAGATAACCAATGTCTTTGTTTCTGTGGCTTTCTCATTTTCTAAGGAATAAAGACTGGAATTGTTTAATTCCTTCATAAAAGGTATTTTTCTGCTAATCCAGTTTCCACGGGAGTATCATATTTAGATGTAAAACAATAGAGAGGCAATCCAAAATGGATTAGCAAACATAAATATTGCCAGAGACCATGAAATCCCAGTCTGTCAGGGAGGGTGGACAAAGGCTCATGGTAATGCACAAACACTCATCTCCTGCACTGGAGACCTGATGTGCTGGGGAGTTAATGGGATTGATGCAAAAGGGCAATGTGGAAGGGATTGGCCTGGTTCCTGCAGCCATAGTATGTGTTTGATGTGCAGTGACATTAAACTTGTGGAAATAAATTATTTATGTTGGTCTGAGGGGGTCAGCAGAGAAATCCCATGGTTAGACATGAATTGTTGTCCAGTGCTTCAAGTACCTTTCTATTTGTTTGGGGTCTTTTTCAATCCCTGTTCTGTTTTAGCTGTGAAAGTGGTACTAGATCACAATACTCAGCTGCTCCTGGATCTGGCTGACTAGTGATACCTTTGCACAAGGGGAGAGAATTGCTTATTCTGCATCTACAGTTGTTTTCTGTGTTTAATGGCAGGACGGGGCTATCTGTTTTCCATGGATAATAGCATGGTTATGATGAAATTTTTGTTTAGGTGCTGCCACAGCTTGAGCTGGTCCTTTAAAGGATTTGGGTTAAAATTCCCCCATGTAGTCTCCTTAGCCTCAACAGTCTGGTCTAGGGAATAAGAGTTTAGGAATCAATATCCATATCTATATTGAAACTGGTGTAAACGTGTTTGGATTTGAGTCATGGTATGTTTGTGGTTGTATGTCTGGAAAAATATTTTGTTTTCCAAGTTTTTTCAGTATGTGCTTAGCATTTTTCTAAACCAGAAGCAAAAAGCCAATGTTCATAATGACTATCAAAGGACAGACATTTCCTAATATCTATAGAGGACGTGCATTATACATGACTGCTGACATAAAAATCTAGCTCTGTGCAAAACACGATAGAAAAATCTCTCTTTTAGCAGGCAGGAGCCCAGTCTAGAATGTTTTGTTCTTATTTGTACGTCTGAAGAGCTAAATCTGTGGTTACTAGGAGTGCTTTCTGCTCAGCTCTTTCCTCCAGTACTTGTATATTCCTCAAGTGTCCTCAAATCTCCACAGGAGTCTTTCTGAAAGGCTGTTTGTTCTTCCAAGTCCACCCCAGGAGCAGATCAACCTGCAGCTACGTAGATTGCATGTTAGACTTTGATTTCATTCCCTTCCAATATTTGTCATTCACTCTACTTCAACTAATTTTCCCTATTTTTTAGGTACAAAAGAGTTTTATGTTGTTGGATAATGTTTGGTTTAGAGCAGGATGTGGGGGTAGGATGGTAAAAGAGCCCTCTTCAACCAGCCCTGGCCTTCAACGAGCCAGGAATGTAGTGGATAGTAGAAACAATATTTCCAGGCTTTTCAGCCTGCTGGGATGTGCACAAAAAGAATCATGTTTTATATTTCTGTCCTTGAAAATTTAGGTAATATGCACCCAACGAAATTAGGCAGTGGACTCCACTAATTCTAGTTACCTTGCAATTAGAGGTAGAAAATTTTGACGATATTGATGAAGCTGAGCTTTCTGTCTAAGCCAATTCCTCCAGAGAAGTGAATATTCTCTCCTCTTGAAGAAAATTTGTTACATTTAAAGGCATTGACTGTTTAATTATTGGTTACTTGTCTCACTTGCAAATACTGCTGGTGGCTATATTTATCTAAACTGACTCTCTGAGAAATAAGAAGTGGTTAAAATCTCTTTTTTTCTGAAGTTTTTTCTGAAGGCAAAGAATAACTCATAAATTGCCTTGTAAGATTTTTTCCACCCATGCTGAACTGCTAAACTTGATGTTTGACAAATATTTTAATAAAAGAGGGCAGCTAGTTTCTGTCTGCTGTTAACTGGAATTTCTGTACAGTGGATGAAATATTGCTCTCCTTTATGAAGACATACATTTGGAAAGTGTAAGTAAAGACACCTGAGTGTCTCCTGTAAAAATAGAGTGAGAACAGAATGGATGATTTTCACAGGACTATTTGGCCCATGACAGTATAAAATTGGAAATAACAATAACTTTGGATAGCTTTATCTAATTTAAGAGAATTGTAGAGAAGGGAAGACAGAAACTGCTGACCCTATGTGCAAGAAGCAGGCCTGATTTCTTTGTACTGAGTCCTGCCAGTTGTGCTGGAAATCAATGCATAATAGGGATTACATAATAATACAAATAGCTGTAGTATTGTATATTGAGGGGCTTCTCTTTTGAGTTTAACATATAGGCCAGCTATAGTGGTCAGCCAGTTTTCTGCTGCCCCTTTTAGTTTGCTCACATTAGGGATGAATGTTGTAAGGTAGCCACCCTTCTTTAATTACTGATCCATCACTCTTTATTTTCAACTTCTTTCTTAAAAATCACTTTTGAAAAATTACCACGATTCCATGGTCAATTCAACCCTAGTAGTAGGTAGTTGCCTCACTGCTGAGAGGCAGTGGGTAGGCTGCGAATGCTGAAGACCAGAGAAAAACATCTTTTCTATGGAAAAGCCTTTCCTAAAGACTGTTGAAATTAAAGGTTTCAGTAATTTCCCACCCCTTTATGTCCTGATCTGATAATGTGGGCACTGGTCTCCAGGGACAGCAGGTGAGCCCTGGCCCTCAGAAAGGATGGAATCAATTATGTTCATGGCTCAGGTGAAAGTTTCCCTGCTCTCTCCACATCTGCACCAGGCATTACAGCTTTTACCAGTTGCCACTGTGCCTTGGCACATCAATGAGTGTGGTTTTCCCACCCCTGCTCTCAGCCACCTGTATGTGTGGGCGTTGGGACTGTGCAGACCATATCTGCCTTGCACCTGGCTCCTTTGGAGCACAGGTAGAGCAGACACTGAGCTGTTTGTGCCTATCCTCATACTCAACTTCTGCAATTTATTCTATTTACACCATTATGTTGAAGTTTGATATCCTCTGAAAAAAAACAGGATTTAGTTTTCTCCTCTACTCTCCCCCTCTTCTTCCCTTTTCCTCCCTCCCTCCCTCTCTACCTCTTTCCAAACAAGTAATTTCCTAAGACAGATTCAGATAGACTGGGAGCCTTAGAACAGCTTAAACAAGTCTGAGTGAGTGACTTCACTCCTTCACTTTCCCAAGGGAACAAACTGATAAAGGAATATGTTTCAGTGTTTTATGGCACTGGTCATTTGCATTAACGATGTGTTTTTCCTCTGCGTAAACCCAATGGTTCCCATGGTGCTTTTTCCTGGTGTTCCTGGCAGGAATTTCATCCCTCTGCTGCTGTCCAAGTTGTGATCATACCGAGTTGTTGTGTTCTTCTCTAGGAAAGAGCTATATCTGCATAGTGCATGTGTAGTCTGCTAAGACACAGTGGAAATTTACAGGAAGAAAAAAACAACACAGATTTAAGACTTATTAGAATGAAAGTTTCCGAGATGTAATGCAACAGTACACAAGCATGTTGAAGCAGGACTAATTTTGTGACGGGAACAGAGTAAAAAGAAAACATGCAGTGTGTATATTGTTCTGGTTCCAGGAGATATTTCACAGATATAAATGCTGGGACCAAAAATAGTCGAGTCAATCTCAGTGTTACTTTATTTAGCCACTTACTGTGCTACCTTCTCTTACTGTGCCCTTGAACTGAAAGGCAGCAATTTTGCTTCCAGCCGTGCTGTATTTTGCTATGTGCTTCAAGTTTCCTTGGACAAAACCATCACTTTTCAGTTGTGCACTGCTTGCTGTAGCAATGACTGCTGCAGCTCTTGCTGCATGGCTCTACTCATGCAGCTGCCAGCTTCTTAAGTGCACATGGTGTGCTTTGTCCACCTGCCTTTGGCCACTAAACCCATACTCATATAGCAGTCAGTTTTCTCAGCTTCATTCTAGCCTCACTACATTCCTCCTGAAAATTTGTCATGTGACAGAAAAGAAGCAAAAATTGAGTATTCTAGCAGGGAACAAGGAAACATTAAAAAAAAAATCATGCTCATGGAAGTCAGTTATTCTGAGAATTTTGCTTACTTTTCCCTTCCACATACGCATCTGGAAAATAGCTAAAGTCATCCTCATAAAGCAGCTTTCTACAACATGGTTTCACCCAATGGTATGAGTTAGCATTGAATAACATTTAGTCACACAACTAGCCAGAAAGGCATTGACTGTTATTTTTGTCTTAAAAAATATACATACTGTGAATTGTTGAGTGTTTGGGAAAATTTTTTTATTTCTGTCCAGGTTTATAAAATCTAGTTATTAGTGTTTCACTGCACTGTTTTTCATTTTAAGTAATACTACTTAAAAAGATGAAGCAATAATCATTGAGAAAGTAATTTTAACAGGAGTTTCTAGCCTTAGGAGATTTTCTTAGTGCTTAGTGTTTGCTATGTAATTAAGCATTTGGCACATACCAGGTTTCATTTGAAAAACACTTTGTACCTTCTCTAATTATTTTAAGAAGAAAACTTGCAGTTTTGAGATCCATCCTACTCTATCAAGGTATAGCCAAAGCTATGCTCTTGTCTGTTTTCTTGTTTCACATTTGAAGTGATTTTTTTTAGCCATTTTGAATACAAATGCATGTTTAATAGGCTGAGGAATGGGAAATCCATATGGGTCTTCAGCAATCCTATAAATACTGATATATTCTGAATAGCATGTCTGTTCCCATGTCTGGGAGACAAAGATAGAGAAAGATCATTTTATTGCTTGAGTATTTTTCTGGTTTCTATTTTCCTGATTGAAATCAATATTTCAGGAATAGCTAATGGATGAGGGTGTCTGCTGTTGCTGCCTAAAATGCTGACCTTGGCAATCAATATATTCTGTTTGGAGCTTTTGTGATGTCAATTACTATTATAATACTTCAGAATTTACTGTCTGCAAAATGTCTGGGTTATTGGGTTAGAGTTGCCCTGCAACCTTCTCTTTCCCACTTTCTCTCTTTCTGTACTCTGCAGCTCCTGGGGACTCTGAAGCCTCGAGCACAACTCTGCTAAGCAATTATTTCCTTAGGACTGGCTGAATAATGGTGTGTGTTTTGTGTTCTAATTTGTTGATCACTTTGGAAATACAGAGGAACAAGCAAGCTGTTCTGAATAATGTGTTTCACTTCAACTGAAAGTGCTTTGTTCTGATGTTTTTAAACCTTTTCAGGCAGATATTGAAAATTTCTAATAATGAGATAAAGATTGCCACATAGTGAAGAAACAGGACACCTTTTTATAGAAAACACTGAAACATTTGATTTAATTTTTTCATTGTGGTCTGCAACTGAAGTGAAAAATATGATTGTATCCAAATGAGTTCAGTGTCAGCAACTGAATTTTGTTTTAATCGGAAAATTATTTTAAATATGTAGTTCAAGATTTTAACTTCAGCCATTTCCAAGTGCTTTTAAAAGGGCATGTTTCTCCTTTCTCCTCTTTATTTCCTTCAACATAAACTACCTGTTCAGTGGGGTTTCCCTGCTCTCACTGCGACAGAATAGGATCAGTCCCCATCATCCCTGCCAGCACTGGTGCTTTCTCTCTGTTACACTCCAGTTGGTGGCTGAGCTCTACCAAGTTACCCAGCTGCAGAGAAGACCTTGACATCAGACTGGTCCTGGTTACACTGAAGTCTCCCAACAGATCTAAGTGATTATTAACCTTAGTCCAGAGCTACAGTAAAGTCTGTCAGTCCCTACAGAACATAACAATAGACTGACCACTATAAATGGTGGCCTTCTATTCGTAGGGCAGTCTTATATAGAGAAATCTAACCTTGTAAGAGAAAATTGGGTCTGTCTTGGAGCTTTAAAACCTGTTTGTGGGTCTCTGGCCCACAAGCTGTCTATCAACTGAAACCTGTCACAAAGGTTTGCAAAGACTGGCCATAAATTAATAAAGAATGACAGGTTTTGTACATGACTGCATTGCCTTCAGATCTGTGCAAATCTGCATTTTTTTGCAAATCAAAAGGAGTCTGTGGTTAACAGAATAAATTTTGTCTTGTAAACTACTGAAGACAATCATAAGTATTGACATTATTTATTTTACATGTATTATTTTTTCCAGAATAAGTAAAGTTCACAAAAAATGGGACTTCAAAAAGTATTATTCATGTGTACTTTTATCAGCTGAAAAGTTTTCCCTCAGTCCTGTAATCACCAATATCTTTGTTCCCATATGGCAGTGTTTAAAGGGTTTTCAAATGCTTCTTGTAAGACTGAACAAGCAAGGCCTGGCCTGAAGCCCTTCAAGGTAATTGAGAGCTTTTCCATTGATTTCAATGGGCTTTGGCTTAGGATAGTGAATTTAGTCTCTTAAAACCACTTGGACTATTGTTATCTTCATATACTAGTAGAAAACAGACAAAAAGTGAAATGACATGCTGTCAGCCATACAAGCTGGCAAACACAGTATAGGAACTCAGTGCTTTTGCTGCCAGTCCAGTTATTCAACGATCACTGATCTCAAAAAAAACCTACAAACCCCCCACAAACCAAAACCCCAGAAAAAGGGAAAAAAAGCTGAGATTGTTTATCCTGGTGAAATGGCTCTATGAATGGCTTGAGACTAAAGAGAGAATCTTTCAAGACATATAGGCTTGTCCTAGCTGGTGATATCTCAGGTGTGCCCTGAGCTCCCTGGGGTTTGTGGCCTTGCTGGGGATATCACTCATGGGATGACCCTCCCTCCCATGTGCTGTGCGGAAGTTTCTTGGTGCTGACGTGGATCATGTTGGCAGCTCTGAGTCACGCTCAGCTGCTCTTGGGTGCTCTGAAGGTGCCCCGACAGAACAGAGCAGCAGCCAGACTGCAGGAAAATATTTGTTAGATGATGCATTCAGGGAAAGCAAATGTTGACACAAGAGCAGCCTACATTGCTGCTTCTATCTGCTATGGCGTAGCTTTGCCTGGGACTGGTGCAGGTGCTCCCATCTGGCACAATCCTGTAACATTCCCTTTTTGCTTCACAGTCTGTACCCATCACAAGTAACCTTTCAGTGCAAAGGAGGATCAGAGTGCAGGCAGCCTCTGGGGCAGGACAGGAGCTAGCAGCTCTTTTTTGGGAACTACTTTCCTTTCTTTCTTTCTTCAGCCCCCCTGGCAGTGCTGCTGCCTTTGTCTTGTGGGATGAGGTACAGACCCTTCTTGGAGCTACTCTCCACCAGGAGATCTCTTCAGAGCTCCAGCTGTTTCTTGTGCTGTACTTGTGATCATCCTGACGGCCTTTGTTGTAATTTGTCTGATAATCCACAATCTGTACTTAATTTCTTTCATTTTTTTCTTTCCTTTCTTTCTTTCTTTCCTCCTATGGCTTTATTTTTCAGTTTCCCTCTTTTAGTCTGTTGCTCACTAGTGGCATGCCTAGGTAGATCTGTTAGCTTTGAGTCCCCTGAAATACTGCAATGAGGATTCTATTCCCCTTTGAAACAGATGTTTATGGACTTTTTTTGTTTGTTTTGTGTGACTGATGAGTACAATGTCTCCAACTCCATGTTTTTTCTTAGGTTGTCAGCCCTCGGCTGAGCAAATAACACAAGGAGAGAGATCTTTTGGGTCTCCTCCAAGCCCAAATGGTCACATACACAATGAATCCTTTGCAATCTGGGAAGAAGAAAATGGTGTTTTCTTATAAAGACATTTCTGGAGGTTGCTCCAGGACTCATTCTTAGCTGTTCTCTGAGCTAGGGAATGATTCCTAGCTGATTCCTAGCTTTTTCCATGCTGGTAGAGACATCCCTGCCAGTGCTGGATGTATGAAATAGTCAGGTATGTCAAAGGATAAGAGAAAGCATATACAGCCAAAGGCTACAAAACCCTGGAATTTATTCACCTTCTTTCCCTGACCTTCATACTTATTTGATTTGAGGCCACCTCATCACTATATTGAATGTGATTTACATGGTTCATTAATTAATAAGCCAAAATTATATTAAGAAACCATGAGTGCACTGTTAACTAATAGGTCTGTCAAGTTCTTACTGAAGTCTTCAGGGATAACGCCCAAGGGGCAGAACTTAGATTAAATCCATTCATATCAACCACCATTACCTAAAATGTATGACTTAACTGATGAGTTATAATTGGTTATGAACCGTTGTGACCAGATCCTAAATTTGGCAAAGAAAGAGAAGCTCTGAATTCTGCCGACCTGGAAGGCCTTGATAAATACTGCCAGAGACTTCAGCTTCACCTGATATTTTGTGTGTATCTGAGTTGCAACACTGAGAAAGCTCTGGAAGGCAAGAGATTTTACTTAAATATTGTAGCAAGAGAAGTTTAATGTGTGCTTGTGTGGGAACATACCAGAAGCTGACATCTGAACAAAACTATCACAAGGCCTGTAGGGCAACTGTCTAGCCAAGGATATCCGTGTTTTCACGAGAGGTCTCTTACTTCCTGATCACTGTTGCAGATTCAGTCAACATCACAGGCAGACCCTGAATGACAATTTCATTTCTGCAAATGGAGAGTAGTAATTGGAAACTGTTCTCCTGGAAAAAGCATTTACATCCGAGTGAATCAAATAAATATTTTTACCTTTTTGAAGTGCTTTGCATAGACTAGAGAATGAATGCCCCCTCTCTCTCTCTCTCTCTGAATGCCTGTCATTTAAAAGGGTGATGACTATAGTCTGTGTTTTTAGAATATGTTTGGTTAGATCACTGCAGTACAAGATTTAGAGCAGGTCCACTGAGTGGACAGTCACTTTATTGTATGTGCTAAAGATATCACTTAAAATATTGATGATACATCCTTTTCAGTGTCTCCACATTTATGTATTTTTGAATAGTCATAGAAAAATAGAGAAGCTGGCTCATCAATGTTTTTATTCTCTTTACGTATTTGCAGCCATTGTCATAAAGGTAACCAGTCACAGTATTCTCTCAGGTGATGTTTTAGGTCTAGTTGCTTGAAGTACTAGGAAATATGGGTGCCAAACCTGTGTTTTATCCTAAAGACATTCTTTTGCTACAGTTGCCTTCACAGGTAGGAAACTGGACATGTCTGAATTTTCCCAGTTTACATTGTGCCAAGTGTAACTTTTTCCTGATAATATCAAATTAAACAACAACAACAAAAAGCAATCCCAAATTTTTTGTTAAGTTACTAACATGAGCAAAGGCATTCAATTTCTCAGTGATTTGAAAGATCTTCGTGATTTGAAGATTTCAAATGTCTTACCCACTTCTTCCTTAAATATTAGAGCCAAGTTCCAGGTCTTGGTCAGGTCTTGGTCAGGTCTTGAAAGTATTTATTATACATAAAGGCATGTTGTTATTAAGATGAATTTGGTCATTATATGTTTTAATTCTCAAACAGAATAAGAAGTCTGCATACCAGTACAACGTGACTGAGCCTTCTTTCTTGCAGACTGCACTGTGATCAGTGGTATTTCACACAATCACAGACTCATAAAATAGTGTGAATTGGAAGGGACCTTGGAGATCACCTAATTCCAATCCTCCTGCCATTGGCAGGATATCTTGAACTGAACCAGTTTGCTGAAAGCTCCATCTAACCTGGCCTTGAACACTTCCAGATACGGAGTGTCCACAATTTCTCTGGGCAATCTGTTCCTGTGTCTCTCCATCCTCACTGTAAAAAAATTCTACCTAATAACTAATATCTTAGTCTACTCTCTTTCAGTTTATCACTGTTACCCCTTGTCCTGTCACTACAGGACTTAGTATCTTTTTTATAAAAAACCCTTTAGGAATTTGAAGACTGCTATGAGGTATCCCCAGAGCCTTCTCTTCTTCAGGCTGAATAACCCTAACTCTCTCAGGCTGTCCTCACAAGAAAGGTGTTCCAGCCCTCTAAGCCTCCTTGTGGCCCTCCTCTGGACTCACCCCAGGAGGTCCAGGTCCTTCCTATGTCAGGGACCCCAGAACCAAAGCAGCAATCCAGGCAGGTTGTCATAAGAGCAGAATAGATGTGCAGAGCCACCTCCCCTGACCTGCTGGCCATGTTGCTTTTGATGCAGCTCAGGATGTTTTTGGCTTCCTGGGCTGCAACCACACATTGCTGCTTGCTGTTGAGCTTTTTACCAACCAGCAAGCCCGTGTCCTTCTTTCTCAGGGCTGCTCTCAATCCATTTCAGTAGTAAAAAAACTGGAGAAGAGATAGAAAGCAAATGAATAATTTCCAGCAATTGTACTATGAGCTGAGCAGACTTAAATTTTTTGAGTCAGTAAGATTAGCTAAGTTTGAAATATGCATGTCCTCTTACTTTGATTTACCACCCCTCACATTGCAGAGTGGATTTCATTTGCTCTGTAAGCATAATTTCAATCAATTGGTCAAATACATCTTAACACTACCACAGTAATTGCTCCGAAGGCATTATATTGCTTGGTTGTTTTTTGAAAGTGCCTACAGATGCCATTTAACACTTCACAAAATAGATGTTATGAACACAAAATAAATATCAATCCTTCTCTCAGTGACCTAGTGATCTCAACATGTGGTGAGAGATGAAAGGCAGTGAGAGGCACAGAAAAGGAGAAGAGGCTGAGGAAGCAGTGTGAGTAGGTAGCTACTGCAACTGCATTGGTTCAGGCTTATCAGAGGGAAGAAGAGACGAAGAGGGCTGGCACAGTCCCCCCATTAAGTCTGCCTAGAGCTACTTGTAAGCCAGTCCCACAAGAGAGGAGGCACTGCAGTGTTATTTTTCTGCCTGTCAGCAGCTCAACCATGCTTAACTCTGAACCAGCGCTTCACAGATTTTGCAATAAGAAATATTGCATCCATTGTTTCTGACCAAAGTCTAGATTAGTACGGACATGAGTGAGATCATGTAGAGCAAGAAAGGATTTTTCTGTAGCTAATGCTACTTTTCCATTAGTGGAAGTAAAGGAGAACTAGGAATGCAAATGAGGTTATCTGCATTTTTAATGTCTCATGAAGCAGTCCTCCTGAAGCAAGGGTCTGATTTCCACGCTGAGTCGATGAAGGCATACAGGTTCCTCTTTGCAGGAAGCCAGCCTGCTGTAGGTTATGAGTTCTTTATTACAAAAGGAATGAAGAAATCTTATGGCTTTGCCACCCTTCTCTACCTCTTGACTGGAAAAACTGATATTGTTATAGTTAAATTCTGAGGTGAAAAAGAATTAAAATGAAGGCACACGTGGTATGTTCAGAGATGTCCGAATTAGTTCTAAGTGTGGTGGTTCCTGAGCAAGGACTCCCAGAACTCAGGAGCTTTCTCCATTCCTTACCCATGCCTTACCCTTTAAAGAATGAGTCTTTAGTATTGGTCATATTCTCCAGCCGAGTACTAAAGAATAGAAAAGTTCGGTGACTTGGGTTTGTAGGCTGTGCAACTTATGGGAGAAATTTCTATTAACTCAAAAGAGCTCTGTGGCTGACAGCTACAATTTTGACACTTAACTCTTGAAAATACTTTTAATTATTCATACGTCTCTTTCAGAGAGAATACAGGCTATTCCATGAATATGTGAATGGTATACTTAGCTGTGTGGCAAATATGCCTATCTCTATAAAATGCTCAATGCATCCACATTTCTAAATTCTTGATTACCAAAGCAAAGATACTGGAATGATATATTTCCAGTACACAGTTAGGTCTGATTCATGTTGATGGATGAATAAGATCCAGTCTTCTTGTTAATGGATGCTTTCCCTAGCACAGCCATTGGAGAGGAGTAATGAATTACTGAGGATTTTCACTTGTAGGTACATTCTGTAATTGCACAGCTACCAAGAAAGATAATTGCTGGTTTCCAGATGTTACCACTGCGGTCAGGGCCACTTGCTGTTTAAATTTAATCCTTCTCTGAACCTTCCTTTCCATTAATTAAAAATGACGAAAGTAGTTTCTACATTTAACTGCACAAAGAAGGACAAACAAAAGCTGTTTTAAAAGCCTGTTTGATTCTAAGCGCTATGACAGTGTAGCGAGGGCAGTTACCTTCTAAAGGAACACAGGAAGCTCACATGCTAGAGGAGAAAGCAGAACTGAGACCGCTGTACTTTTAACATGATTCACAAATAACAAGCATAAGGAGCAAAGAAAGCACACTTCATCTTTGCAGCAGCGTTCACCCTGACCAGAACAGACAGGTTTTCAGCTTCTACCTCCATGGCGTGTCTCTGGGAAATGAAAACTGAGAGGCATTCTGCAAAGTCATGCGGAGGAAGTGCTCCCGGTTCATTGTGCTCCCTCGCACCCTGAAGGCGCTCTCTGTGTGAGCATTTGCAAGAATAGACCATATGTTAATGACTTACTCACTAACCTCAAAGCCAAATCCACATGCTATAAACCACCGCTATTACCTTTCTTTTGTGCACTGTGCTATTGCCTGAACAAAACCCATAATTTCAGAAAATGTCTGGTACAAGTATTATATCAAGATGTGAACTGTGGAAAGTCAGCTCATACATTTACCAGAAAGCCATTGGGAGAAAACATGTATGTATTGAAATCAAGATAAAAATAATGTATAAATATATCCACAAGCCAAAAATATGATGTTCTATTATGCTGAAAGATGCTTGGAAAACATTAAGAATAACAAAGTAGATTCTTTCCTACCATAAAAAGCTTTGCTCAGCACAGGAGGGCTTCAGGACTGCTGGAAAATATGAGAAAGGTAAACACAGAACAATGAAATCACCCAGACATTTTGAAACAGGGATTTTGTTTTTCAGACTGTATGTAATTGGGATGCATACTGGGTTTATTTATGTATATGTAAAGCTAACATATCTGTATGGTAGGTGAATAATCAGGTCCTTTCGTATCTTCCAGTGCTTTTCGTGTGCATTTTAATTTTCTTTTGTCATTCCCTCATCTCTTTCTTGCAATAGCTTTGATAGTTCCCCATATATATTGCTTCTTTACCCTGCTGTTAGCAATGAAAGGAATTGACAGGTCCCCTATGTGGCTTGTTAAGCTCTTGAAGCTTGCTGCATCCTGCATGTAGCGTGTTTCTGATTATGCCGGCAGCACAGACATTTGAGCTCACAGCTGCTGTAGTGCTGCCAGATCAATACACTCACAAAGCACAGCGAGCCTTTTGTGTAGGTTCAGAAATCAAATTTCTCTTGTCTATAGGGCAATCTGTAAAGTAAAATATCCTAACAGGCTGTTGTCCTCTTGGAGCTTCACTGAGAAATGCATTTATCAGTGTATTTAACAAGGCGCTAAGAAGTTCTCAGGGCTGAGTGACGAGAAGGGGCTTCCGTGCTTCAGATCAGTGTCACCTCCCCCTCTGCCTCTCCCCCACACCACCCCAGACTCCATCGTGGTCAGGCACTGCATATCTTTCTGCTTAGACTTGTCTGCAAAAAATCAAACTCTTAAAAGACGCATCAGTTGTGGACATAAACCTGTCAGAAAACAATTATCAGCTGTATCTCTTCGTGATCTTATTAAGTCACTTGGGTCTTGATAACCTTGCAGATGCCCTCTGTAGTGGAAATAATCAAGGCAGACATAATGCAATTTATTGATAAAACAAGGAATCTGACTGGGTCAGCTTGAAGCTCACTCAGCTGTTTGTTTGTAGGAGATGGGGGCTGGATGTTCTTAATTTCTGTGGGTTTGTTTTGGGGGGGTGGGGGGGGGTGGGGTTGTATGCCTGATAGGACTCAATATATATTATTTTCCTTCCATCCAGTACAGACAAGCTCATTTTTTCCCCCTCTCCAATGACACTGAGCATTTAACTTTAGAGCTAATATTCAGGAATTGCCAGATCAGCAAGGGGAGTGGGATACAGGGGAGGATCAGCCACAGAATGTTGTGGAGAGCAAATTGAAACCTAATCTTCTCCCAGACCTTTGTCCTGCCACTTCCCTGGGAATGGTTGTATTAGGAGTGAATTTTGTAGGACTGCTAATGAACTGCGTTGGACTTTGGTTCTGCAAGGTCATGAGAACATAAACCCATACAATCTGAGACACAAAGAAAAGAGAATTGCATGTATGCGATGAAGTGACTATTTTAGCAATTTGGGCTTATCTTTATCTGTACGTTTTCACTCACTTGTAAAATATTTCCTTAGGGGTTGGATTTGGAGATTCAAATTTGAAAAATTTCACCTGATGGTAAAATTCAGCCCAATAACTCATTTTTTCACAGAGGAAACTGTTACTCCAGAGGAAAAGGAGATTGACGATATAGGAAATTGCAGACTTTACTTCTGAGGAAATGGCTGGTCTCAGCAAAAATGTGGAAATATGGCTCACATTAACTTTTGAACAATCCTTTTCACTTTGTTTTTGTTTTGAAGAGCAGACTTTAATAAAAAGATACTTTACAGAGTGGTTTCTAAAAACCCCTTAAAGGAGAAAACATTAGGTTGAGTGGCAGGATCTAACACTGACCTGGAAGGGCCCATGGAGAGGAGAGCCATGTCCTTCACAGGTCATGTGAAGGCTGTCTCAGCTTTGCCTTGCACCACCATGGCTGAAGCAGCTGAGTGTGAATATGGCTGAGGGAGGGGTTCCCCATGGAAGACGACGAAAACTTAAAAGTTTTTAAAATTAGACTATACAAATGTTTTTAATCAAGGACAACAAATTTAGCATGGCTTCAACAAGAGTAGAGGCCTGAGAAAAATATCCATTAGAAGAAAAGCACTGAAAACACTTTGAAGCATATATTCAGTAAGGTGAATCCATTTTTATCATTTCAATGCAATTATTTTTATAGATTTTGTAAAACATGTCTGCTGGTTCTGCTTCCTTATGTTATAGTAAGTTGTCTTGATTAAGATCAGTTGTGTCTGTCTACACTACTCTCACTACAGTCTACTGATGCTTTTGTTCTAAAATATGATTCAAAACAGCCAGTAGTTAGAGATACTCTTCAGAGATTCTTGAATGTAGTCAAATGATCACTTCCTCAGAAATCACTGCATTTGGAGTAATCATTAGAATTTTTTTCAAATTGAAACAGTATCACCTTTCAGCTGGTTTCTACTCTGTAATGAAGACTTGTACATACAGATTTTTATGCATAATAGCACAGCCTTTCTCATCATGTGTGTAAATTCAGAGCCAATGTGTGGAAGTCCGTCAGAGATTTGTTGGATCTCATAAAGGGAATGATGTTATATGGAAACAGATGGCTCTGTACCAAAATCAAGAATTATTTCCAAATGCAAGGAGTGAGGGTGTCAATTCCCAAAGCAAATGCTCTCTGGTAAATCAAACCATGCAGGAGCTTGAACTGTTCAGTCTGTCTCCAGACTCATGGTCTGGTTTGGAACAGGAGCCAAATGAAGACTGAGGGTCATGGTCAGTTTATAGCCACACAGAAGGAGGGCATCTCAGTCTTGAAGAGTTTACAGTCCACCTGCATATTAATTGCTGGTGCTGCATGGAATGGAAACCAGCAGAAGCCATTGTAAAGCCTTCCACCACCTTAAAAAACCCAAAATAACACGTACCTCAGTCTGTACATTTAATTTAATGTGCTGATTTCATTAATCCACTGAGATTTGCTTTGTTTTTAGACAGTTAATCTGAACAACAAAACTAAACACCAGTTTAGCAGTTCAGAGAAAATGGAGTAAAAGCATTCAATTATTTCTGACAAAAAAATTTAAGACCATTCACCCTTTTTCTCCAATAAAGCTTGGATTTGATGCAGAAAATTCCCTTAACTCCTGCGTGAAAACTAATATTGTTTTTATCACAGTTTGAACAAGCCTTGCAAAATTCTATTTGCTATTGATGAAGAATATTAGGAGATATGGACAGGAGAAAGTAAAAGCTTTATGAAAGCAAAGTACAAGCATGGATCAAAACCAGAAGGGAAAAATAGGGGGCAGAAAAGGCAGTATGTGATTAAAAAGCAAAGAGAACAACAGCAGCAATGTGTTTCGTATTCCCAAGAAATTCTGGAGGATTTGGCCCCTTGTCAGTCTGCCACTGCTTGATGGGGATTGCAGTGCAATCTGCACAGTGAGGCTTTGGGGTAAATAAAATTACAACATGAGCAAAATGTTTTCATTTCTCATACATAAGAAGCAAAGAGGTGTTAATGATGATAAGGCAGGAACCTTGGGTGGTGTCCCTCTCCAGACACGGGCCATTGGTGACAGGGATACACATTCTGAAGCCTGGATAGCTTTGATGCATCGATGTCGTGGGTTGCCTGATGTCTTACACTTTCTACAGTAAAGATATAACTATATTTTTCCCTTTTTATTTTTCTCTTTTATAATTCAGCATCTGATGGTTATGCAGGAAAGCAGAACTAAGGGTGCTGGTCATATCCTGCTTATTTTCTCCCCTATTCCAAGCCTCTTTGTTTGCTTTTTGCTATGTACTTTCAGTGACACATCCCATCTGGTTCTGCTGTATTGCATGATCCAAGATAATATTTAGTGTCATCAGACATCAAGATGGGACATATCATAGTTTGTTACCAGAGTGTGTGCCAAGGGCCTTAATCTTCTCCTTCAGAATTGCAAATGGTTTCTTATTTCTTTTTAAGTTTTAGAGTGTTAAGCATGCCAGGGAACTATATTTCCGTGTTAGGGCTGATCCTGCACCCAAGCAAGCTTTCTTAAAACAAATTCAGGGACCTTTGTACCAAATATACCATGACTGGGCTAAAGGTGAGCAGCTGTTTCTTCCTGAATCACCCAGTTGCATCTCAGCCACCCTGATTACGTTCCAGTCCTGTCCATTGTCCTGCCTGGCACTCTTCCTTTGTAAGGAAGGGGTATTCTCAGGGCCCATTTAGGGCAAATTTGTATTGCTGAGCTGCAGAAAAACCAGCTAGTGTAGAGGCAATGGACAGAGCCTGTCATGCAAAAGCTTTCTTTACACATCATCTGGTTGTTGTGTCCTGTATTTCAGTTTGAAACATGGTATTTTTAACTACGACTCACCAAATTTGTTTTATTGCTGATAGCCTGTGCTTGGTAAATTTTATGAGTCTAATCAGTCTGGGAGCTGTATGCAAAGTAGAGGCAAGCCAATAGTATCTAATTTCTGCATAGAATGGGAATAGATAACGTAAGGAGACTTTATCGTGTCCAAAGGCACGTAAATTCATCTGACATTACAGGCACAGTCATTGAACACACACACACACACACAAAACAGGACTTCCTGCTTTTGTATTCTGTTTCCCCGTGTCGTTTGTTTATTGCTGTCATTGTTTTCTTTAGTCAGGTGGACTCATCGTGCTGGGGCCCTACAAAAAAATCAGTTGTCTCATAGAATCTACAGAAATGCCTGAGCTCAATCAGGAGAGACACCCCAAAGGGCTTCAGTGTGGTCACACAGAGCAGCAACAGAGAAATCTCCCCCGCTGGGTGCTGTTGAGGATTATACCCTCCTGCGGATGCCCTGGTAATCTCATAATCCCTAACCTATGACTTACCTCTGATCTCCTCTCACTCCAAATTATTTCGACTTCAAGTAAGAGGAAGTTTAAAGAAGAATAATAATTATGAAAAGCCATTTCCATTAAGCTCCTAAAGCATTTTTAGCCAGTTTAACAGAGCTGTTAATGAGAGCAGTAGACAAGGCCTTGGGAGGCAGCGTAGATGTCTTTAATCCCTCTGTGCCCTTTTTCTTATCTCCACCACATCTGCTGAAGCAAACAGGCAAAAAAGATATGTTTCCAGTACACACTTAACACTTCATAAGCTGCAATAAAAAAAGTAGAGAAATGCTTTTTTTTAATTGATTTAACAGTTTTACCTGATGTAATATATATAATATGAAATATTCCCTCCACACACACACACACACACACACACACAAAAATCCTTTTCCCATAAAAAGTGGGTTGTTCTATCATAGCCCTGAAGTAAGCCTTTTACACTACAATGAGGAAACAGTAGAATAGCCTTTCTGGTTCTGCCTTTTTATGTATTTCAAAGATAATCCCAAATTAAAGTAACCTAGAGTGTAAAATAGACTGTTTTCAGTGATTTATTATTTACAAATAGATGTAATTGTAGTTTTTTATTTTGTTATTGACAAAATAACAAAATATGGTTTATTCTGCTCTATGTATCTATTTTTACATAGCTCCTATGTAAAAGTAATCTTTTAAAGAGCTTTTTCTGTCTTGTTTTTAAATCATAGTATTTAAAATATTTGCCATTTTCAAACCAGTACCCTATTTCATCTCTCCCCCAAAGTATTGCACTTTGTTTTGTTCTACTGGAACTTTTTAATAGTACAAAAAAAGAGAAGAAAATATGTGCATTCCAGAAATAATAATTTTTTATTATTACTGAAAAGCTACAATTAAGCAAGAATTGTAAAAACAAACTTGTAAGAACATTTGATAGAAGGAACATCACATAATAGAGATTTTTTTCAGTTTAGCAGAAATGGGGGAATGTAGCTTGTCATGAGAGAAGCACAGTTGGAATTCGTTACCACACATTATTGAATGGTGCCCTTTCTCCTTCGAGGGTATTTGCTATTTGTACTGCGTGTTTTTGGTATGATAGTTGTTTTTTACTCTAAGTGCAACTCCTTCCTGTGATCTGAACAGTGGTTGCAAGGTGTCGCAGTTAGATAATTTGCAACAGGTAAAATGACAAATATCCATTATCTCCCACAGTTTTTTACAAGGCTATCAGTATTGTTTTTTTGAAAACTGTCCCAACTGCTTGTCTGTTGACAGATTTAGCCCTTTTGGAATGGAGTTCTTGCCATAAATATTTCATATGATGGTTTGTGCACAAAACTGTACTATCGTATTGAAAACGGGAGTATGTTTTGCATTTTACAAATCCAAAATAATAAATATCGTCACCACTAAAACTGTAGCTCATTTCATGGTGTCACATCCTTTTAAAGTCACTGGTACTCTGGATTATGTCCCTTTCCTTGCTGTTATATTAGAACAGTAATATACAAATGCACCATTGACCTCGCAGGAAAATATAATTAAAGGAGAGTGCTTTATCTTTTTCATTCCTTTGACCTCTCCCTTCTAGCCATAACTAGTCTTACTGTAGTTATATTCTCCTTCTCCTAAAGCAAAAGTAATTAATCTACTTTCAAAATTTGCACTGCCTCATATTACAAAAAGTATTTGATTTGGCTTTGCATGGCCTTGTCATTGTGTAATTGAAAAATGATCTGAAACACTTTATCAAAGATCAAACAAATGCAAACTGCACTAACCATTACCTAACTATTTGGCCTAGGCTGAGTCACTCAGTCATATCCTGGGCTCCTGAGCTCAGTGTGTCCCCTGATCGCTGCTGCAGTGGGGCACCCACAGCTTTAATTAGACTGCAATGTGTCTTTATAACCCAGTTTGAGTTTAATAATAGATAGATGTGATGATGGCCTTGTTATTTTGCTGCTGTGGTAAAGAGTGCGGTTTTTAAAAACACAAAGTAAATTAAGAGTAACTGACAATCTAGAGAAGATGGTTGATGATGAATGTGTAAGAAGTGCCTCCTTCTTGAAATACTTCCAGCTTGTGGATTCACACCTTTAAAATGGCAGTGTGCTCTCTCACAGCTAGAGGTGGTCAGGAAATGCTGGACTAATGTAAACACTGTAATGTAATGCAAACACTGCCAGCTCTAACACGGGTGGCAAAGTGGTGATCAACTGATGATCCTGTGCTCCCGTATATGAGAGACTCAGGTAAGCATTGTCCCCTCCAATCCTCCTCTTCATTCCTTTTACAGCCCAGAGGCTAAGACAAATATTAGAAGTTTCTAGTTAAGAAAGCAAAAGCAAATCCAACCAACCAAAAACAAGAACCAGGAAACACCTAGTGTGATTGAATGGCACTCAGAGAAAGCTCCTCATTCCCTTCCTCTATGGATGAATCCTCCTTGGTATCAAATCCATATGACAAGATTTTAAACCAGTTCCAGTTGCTGAGAAGAGTAATTGATGGGGATGTGGGGGTCAAAAAACAGCAGGAAAAAACTTTGTAGGAAGCAGAAACAAGCTCAGAGGTACTTTTGCACAAAATTTTCCAAACTCAGAGCTAATTCTGATGAAGCAGAAAAGAGGTAACTGGGGGGGGGGGGAAAGCCCTCAAAATGTGTGTATTTTTTCAACTCTTCACTCTTTGCACTTCAGTATGAGGGTTTTATTAATTAACTGGGGTGATGGTGGTGGTTGGGGGAGGGGACAGGGGCAGAGCAGTGGTATTTCAATATATAATTTAAATGAAAAAAATTCTGCCTTGAGACCAAGAGCTTAAGATGAATGCAATTTGCAAGCTCAGTTATTACTATGACTATATATATATATATCTCCTATTATTCTTGCTTATTCTTTCAGCTCTGGTGTGGCTAACTTTAGCTGAGCACCAACCAGATTGCTGTACTGAGGCCTCAAGGATAGACATGTGAGTTCCATCTTCTCTTGGTCCACTGGTCTTTGTCCCAGCCTTGGCACCTCTGAGACACTTCTTAGATAACATATGGATATCTGTTATCTCTTCACAGAAATGGGGCTAAATGGCCCCCAGGCTGTCCTAAGCTTCCAGACACCACGGTGATTTAAACACACTGAATTCCTTAAATCTAGCCCACAGCATCCTGGATTTATATGTTACTCTTCAGTGATACAGGACAGATGAAAGTTAACAGATGCCTAAGATGTATATGGTTTTCTAAATACAATTATCCTCCAGTTCTGTTAGTGCAGGAAGGATACAGAACTAGACAAAATAACAAACACACATGCCTCTGCTTATTTCCCTTGGGGTTTTTTTTTGCCTTTTTTTTTTTCTTTTTTTTTCCCAGTTCAGAATCTTTTTGTCTTTACTCTCCGAACTGTCTGTGATTTGGGGTAATAGCTGTTCTTTGGATCCTCTTTTGAATATTCTTGAATCTATCCTCTTTACACAGCCATTTTTTCCCTTGGCTAATTCTACTTTGAAAGAAACAATACCATCCCTCCTGCAAAAAAAAAGTAGTCCTTAGGTTTGAAATCACTTTTTGTTAAAAGGTTACAATATGACATCCAATTCCTTTGCTTTGTCTTGGGAAGAAATTCCAGTGCTCTGAGCACCAGCTCCCTGAAAAGAAGGTGGACAAAACGTAGCCCCAGCAAACTTTACTTTTTTTTTTACATTTCCCCACCTAGTTTCATTTTAATGAAGGTTTCTCAAGGTAATGTGTCAGCATCCCATTAAATTTCATCGTAGTATGGCAGTAGAAAGACAGTAATGAAGACACTCAGCACTACAGTCACGCTAGAGCTTAAAATCTCACAGAGAACCTACGAAATTAAATTACAGCTCATACGCTCCACATCACAGAAGCAAAGAACCACAGAATATGCTGAGTTGGAAAGCATCCATCAGGATCTTCAAGTCCAACTCCTGGCCCAGTGCAGGACACCCCAGGAGTCACACCATGTGCCTGACAGCATTGTCCAAATGCTTCTTGAACTCTTTCAGGTTTGATGCTGTGATCACTTCTCTGGGAACCTGTTCCAGTTCCCAAGCACCCTCTGGGTGAAGAACCTTTTCCTGATCTCTCACCTAAACCTCTGCTGATGCAGCTTCATGCTGTTTGCTTGAGTCCTGTCACGGGTCAGAATAGAGAAGAAATCAGTGCCTGCCCCTCCTCTTCCCCTCATGAAGATGTTGAAGACCACAATGAGGTCTCCCCTCGATCTCGTCCAGGCTGGGCAGACCAAGTGACCTCAGCCACTCCTCATAAGGCTTCACCTTCAGACACTTCACCAGCCTTGTGACCTTCCTTTGGCCACTCTAATAGCCTAATTTGTTTTTTTTAATTGTGGTGCCAAAAACAGCAGACAGGACTCAAGGCGAGGCTGTACCAGTGCAGAGCAGAGTGGGACAATCCCCTTCTGGCACAATGCTGTGCCTGATCACCATCATTGCACAACTGTCTACTGTGTCATTCCCTCTTCTCACACACACACAACATGCATGTAACATCTTCAGATGTTTTCTGTGCTTGTGTAAATGTAGGTGCTACAACATCGCCTTGGAAATCTTGTCAATGCTGTCATGAATGCAGTTAAACGTTACATTATTCTAAAGCAAATGTCTTCCTTAGTGACCTGGATAGTCAATAGTTCTGGTTTTCACTCTATTATGTAAACTCTTTTAGGCGGTAATTTTCTCTCATGTGATTCACTCAGTACAGAAGAAAAGAGGCTTCCTCTTTCCTGTCCTTTAACCTACCATTGATATCTATTTCCAATTATACCTCATACTTTGTAGTGGGTTTTGATTTATTTATGGCATTTATTCTGTGATCTTTCCATCATTCTAACATTTAATATAGGGGTGAAATCTTTCATGGTGTTGGGAACCTACAGCTTTGGCTACAATATGAAGGCAGGGGACAGTGTGGTGTGGGAAGTGGAAACATCCTTCCTACACTTGTGCTGGGGGTGAGCTTAGGATATGACTGTGTGTCTCCAGCTCAGTGCCTGCAGAGGGAGGCTCAGCAGCCACTGACTTTCCCCACAGTTCCATCCAGGGTTAGATACAAACCACTGCCCTCTCTGGGGCTGTTGGCTCCTTTGTGCTGGTGCCCCAGCTGCTGATACCACACTCGACAAAGGGGATGGAGAGTAGATCAGTCCTTCTTCTGGAGGGCTGTCAGGAGGCAGGAGGTGGACATGGCCTTTTCTGCTCTCTAGAATTTCCCTTTCATGTACAATCACTGTTTTATTGTCTCCAGGCCATCTTGTCTGCCCTTGCTGAAGGAGATTGTGCTTGGCCAACCAATGGTGTACATCCCTGGTACATTCTGGTCCCTTTTTTCAGCATAAGTTTGGTTCTGGATGCATGAAGACCTGCTGGGCCCAGGAGAGGGCTTAATAAAATCAGAGGTGGATTCCCCAAAGCTGGAGAGATACTGACCTCATCCATCCTCTTGCCCAAAAGTTAACCTTGCAGTGTGAACAGAGGAAACAAGAGCCAACAGGCCAACTGACCACTGATCACTGCTTCAGTGAATCAGTAAGGAGTACTAGAAAGGCCATCAAGAAATATTCCTTCATGTATCCCACAGCCCATTGTTTAGGCCTAGCTGTTTGTAGAGGGGTTATAGTAATCTTCCCAATCTGATTAAAACATAAGCTCCCACAAAACAGGTGATGCTTCTAACCCTGAGGATATATCAGGATAAGACATCCTCTCTCTTGTTCTGTTTTGCCTATTTCTCTTTGGAAATATAACCAAGATGTCAATATGTTTTGTTTTGGAACTGATATTTTTTCCATTTCTTCCAGCTGCAATAAGTTGAAATGGGTTCAATTCTCAGTAGTGATTTCACAGGTACTCTGACAAACACGTGAAAATGGCATCTTTTATCACTTGTTTATATTTTGAAGAGCCTTTCAAAAGGGCTATACATGATGACACCAGGGCACCACAGGGACTGGGGACTTCCTGGAGTCTGGGAGCACCAGGGGCTCCCCCCATCAGGGCAGGATCTGGCAGCCAGGGCCCATCTCACCCCCCAGCCAGGATCTGGGATGCTGGGAGACACTGGGGCAACCTCAGCCTCAGACACTGGGCCACTCCCAGGGGAAAGGGATGGGCCAAGGCTGGGACAGATTTTTAGTCCATGGATGGACTGATCATCAGCACCAGGCCTGGTGATGGTGACCAGGGGGAGACACTGCCCTGGAATGGACATGTGACTGCTCCCAGGATCCTGACTGGAAATGTGGTCATCTTCTGCTGTGCTGTCAATACGTGACTGGTAGCAAACTGCAAATACAGAAGTAGTGGTTTTCCCCATTTCAGATATGGATCGGAGTCTTGCACATCCTGAATTGCATTATGTCCTGAGCAAATTTAGTGCTGGCTGTAGGCCAGGAAGTAATTTTCCAGCCATTTTTCCAGCTGCACACTGGAGTGCCTTGAATGTAGCCTTTCTACTCCTCTAACATCAGGCCCTGAAACAAAGGCTGTGTGTGCTCTACAAAGACGTTTTGTTATAAGTAGGTGGATTGTATTTACAATTGGGATTACAGTACATGGGACTCAAGATCCAGAAATAGAAATGAGAAAACCTCTTTCTGATTATATTGAATAAAATATCCTCCGTAGGATTTGTTGTGTACATATCTAGTCATCATGTGGCTTACTGGGAAAGCTAGGGCTTTAATCTTGTAAGGGTCCTGGCATATCTGCAATTATACCAATGAGGCTGTTTCAATATAGTACAAAAAAATGCTATAGATGTTACTTTTAGAGCTGCCATAAAAGTACTAGATATTCATCTCAATTCTTACTTTCATTTCACAACAGGACAAAATCAAGAGATTTCCAAACCTTCTTAGGAATGGAAATTATAAAATTCTTAGGAAAAAATATTATGAAAAAAATCTGGAGTTCATCGAAATGTTTTGTTTTGCCTGTTCAAAGCATGACAATGGTTTGTGTTTATTCATTTCAACACTGAACTGCAGATCATGACTGTGGATTGTCTTCAGGGAGCTGTAGTATCAAATCTCATTCATTCCCACATTGTGAGCAGGGTCCTTGGCTTGAGTCCATCTTCTGTAAAGCCTTGTGAATCCCAGGGCTTCCAAGATAAATTCTACAGTTTTGTCCAGAAAGGCGTCATGCACGTTACAAAAAAAAAAAAAAGAAAAAAAAAAAAAAGAAAAAGCAAGCCAATTTCAGCAAAAGCACAAGAAAAAGGAAGTCCACAGCTATAGACCATGGAAGTCCTAAAGTCCTAACTCATTAGGAAAGGGTCACTGGGCATATGCTTATTCATGTCAGCTCAAAAAAAACCCCCAAACTCAGACAAACCTTTGGAGTAATTAATACTGCAAATACATTCTGATGGTATCCAACCAGTCAAAAATAAAATATGACACTTTGATTTTTATGGACTTGAGAAAAAAATTGATTCTGCATCATACACCTCTTTACAAAGTACCCAATACAAAAAGTCAGATGACAGAAGAGATTTACAGCCATTGCTTCTGTCCAGGATTTCTGACAGGAAAATGGATTAAATGCTTTTAAATGCAGAACTTGGGACTTTAGCTCTGGGTGAGCATCCTCCTCTGTTCCTACGTCCCCCTATACTGCCGTTGGTGATCCTTTTTTGCTGTTCTTCAGTTGGAGGTTGCTGCCTGTCATGGTGGAAGGGTGCCTGGCCAAATTACTCTAATTCCTATATAGGAACATATATTTAAATATATTTAAATAACTTGACTGATTTTAAGTGAAGCAGAGAGAAAATATTAGATGGTAGTGGGACTGGCAAATGGGATGGCTGATGGATTGGCTGATGGATTGGATGGAGAGGCAGTGGTGAGCAGCTAAGAACAAGGTTTGAAACTTCTTCCACTGGCACAGGGGCAGCTGGGAGCAAACCACTTGTGGCCACATTTCTCTGAAGTGCAAGGTGTGTTTGTGCTCATGTGATCCGCAGTTTTAAAAGTTCTGCTTTTCTGTCTTATGTTACCACTAGGAAAAATAGGACTGCTTGAATAAAATACATATCTGCTCTGCAAAAAAGACACAGTGCTCTTTTGTAGGCATTTTGTAGGTGTTTTTTGGGGGTTGGGTGGTTTTTGTATCTTTGTTTGTTTGATTTTTTTGTGTGTGTTTTGCCTTTTTTTTAACATATATTGCTGACTGTAGTCGACAAATGTAGAGTTAAGAGAGAAACTTCAGGTGTCTTAGGCTAAATCTTCTGAATGGGGTCTCACACACAAAGGTGAAAAACTCCACTCCTCAAAACAGAATATTTTGAATTCAAGTCAGTCTGCAGATGCTGACTACATTTTCTGAATATATTTTATTAAATGCATGCATATCAATTATTTGTGCATCATCAGGCTCTTGCATAATGATGCCATTTATATCAATGAATGTTATTTTCTTGCAGAGTGAGCTTCTGGTAAGTACAGCTGTTCAGGTGTTCTCTTACAATTTGGAGGCCTGCATAATCCTAATATTTAATAATGTGCCACTGTCTGATAAAAATGTTCCATTTATGGATAAGACCTTTACGAGGAATGTATACTTTTAATAACTACAGTACTGTGACAAATACCAATTGCATTTGAGTATGAGTTTTCAGACCCACAAGGCTGTCTAGAACCTTTCGAGATATTCACTGTAATTCCAAGTTGGTAGGGAAGAGGAAGCAGAAGGTTCTTTCATGTGTCAATTTGATTTTAAAAACTTTAGAATTTCAACATCAGATGATTTAGACTAGATTGTGTGGTTTATAAGTTGATAATAACGTACACTATGCCATCAAATTCTGGGCATTTTAGTATTCTGTAAGATCCAGAAATATTAGAAAATATAATAGTGGGTGCCCTGAGATCACAGAAATTACAAAGCTGGTAAGTACTGTAACTTAAAAGAGTTTCAGAAGAGAGTACCTTCCTAACTATGTCTCTGTTTTTTCACCTGAATTCTTTAGCCTTCATTGTTATATGAAGGCATTTTTTCTGCCTCTCCACATAACCCTATAAATGTGCTGCATCTTGTGGACTATTTTGCCTCATTCTGATGCATATTTACACTCATGACAGAAAGCTACCAGTTTGCTGTCATGCTGGGACGTCTGGGACAGCTCCTGTCTCTGGGGACCAGTGGCTCTAAAAATCCATGGATTTCTATTTTTGCTTAGGTGTCTTCTGACTGCAATGATTTGTGTTGTTGCTTCATTCCAGCCCAGTGAAAGACAGTGTATTCCTTTATAGATCTCATGCAGCAATTGACCATGTTTTTAATTTGTGATTTTTTCCTTCTATTCCTTCAAACATAAACTATTACTGTGTGTACAAAACTGGATAGCTGGAAATGTTGTTAGCTTTGTAGGCAGCTGTGTGTTTCTGTCACTAGAACGATGACTTGGGATTGAGGCAGTGCCAGTGTTCCTCCTCACTGGGGAAAATCGGTTGCCTGGCCTCTGTCTGCCCTGCATGCTTCAGCCTCTTCTACTCCTTCTTTTGTCTATGTTGGGTGTAAGTTCTTTGAGGTAGGGGCTGCCTTTGACTAAATATTTGGACAAGATACAACATAATGCAATCTAGAGATTTTTGGAACCTCCAGGAACATAATCATGTAAACAAGGCTGTTTTATATGCATCAGGATTTTATCATTTAGCTATTTACTGGCACGCCCCAGTGTGGGGCTGAAATGCAATTTTCCTTATGCCGTATGCATGCTGCAGAGTCACTGTGACATATTGTTCAGCTTTTCCCCTCCACAGAAGAAATATTGAGCTAAAATGAAGGCCAGTACATGCTTAATTGCTGATACTAAACCATCTTTCATACATATACTGTGAACATGAAACATATTGGATGGAGCTGCTGTCTGGCGCATTTTCATAATATGTGAAACTAGTAGGGCAGAAACAGATGGAAGAATTGCACTGGGAGAATTGCCCTGTTCCCTAATTAACTTGATAACAATGCAGAAGAATAGCAATATTCAGGTTTTGTGGAAGACCACCAGGTCAATATTCTCCCAGATAGAAGACAGATAGCTAGGACATGCAAATCATGAACCAGGATATACATATATATGCAGTCTTATATTAACCATTCATAGTTATCAGGAGAAGCTTATAAAGCAGCTGTCATTATGGTTCCTTTCTCTATCAGATATTCTGCTCTATTGCATTGTATAATGTGATTTTGCATATCAGCACAATGCCAGGCATAGAGCTGGAGGAAATTACTCTCTTTTCCAAGGATTTTCTGAAAAACATGGTTTTGTGAAAAAAGTCATGAATTGAAGGTGAATAGGATGATTACTTTTTGTTATTAAAATGGATCTAAACCAACAAAATGGCTGAATGTCCCTTTGGACCAACTCATTCTTTATCTGGGAGAGCTGGATTAAAATCCTTTTTGTACCTTTAAAACCACACCTCTGGACAACTCAGCTGTGTAAACCTGTGTCTACAGACTTTTACTCTCCTGTGGTTATAGATCTGCTTTGTGCACTTGATGAGAGATGCAGCTGGCCAGGAACTTGAATTCGGGTGCCTGACAGGTTGCACAGTCCTGGAGCTGGAGCAGAGCTGGGGACAGAAGCAGCCTGGGGCTGGGGTTTCCTCATGGCACCCACAGCCACATCACCCTGACACTCCTGCCAGCACCCTGGGGTGCTGTTCTCGCCTGCTGCTGGCTGAAAAGACTGAGCATGACCAAAGCTAAAAGACTGCAATAGAAGGGGAGCAATCTAACATACATCTGATGGTTTGGAGGCTAAAATCCTTTTTCTTGGAGATAGGGGATGTGAATCCAACCTGCCACAGGCAGAGAGTAAGATGCACCTGGATCTCTTAATCCTGGGCAGAGAATATAAAAATCACTGAATTATACTGAACAAAATTACAGCTACTGTCCAACAGCTTTCTACACTTAAACCTTCTACTCCTTTGTTTTTCTTTTTTTTTTTTTTTTTTATTCCTTTCAAAAGCAATAAAGGGATTTTATCTTAGATTGCATGGAAAACCTTCAAATCCACCTTCTGTTTCTTGCTTTATTTGTCAAGAAAAAAGAACTATTTAATTAATTTTGGTCCAAATCAAAATGCTTTACTTGTGTGTTTTCTTCTGACTCTAGATCTATAAATCCAAATATTTTGTCAGTCCCAATCTTAGCAAATGTGACAGCATGGGTTTAGTATCATCCTCTTTCTACAGGATTTCCTCTGGTCAAGCTACTGTATAAGACCCACCAAAGTAAGATTCCACTCTTTGTGTGACATGTAAGGACACTCTATGATGCATAAATCATGCTTTCTGAAAGTTGGGTGAGCAGCACTGTGAGCCCAGGTGCTCCATTTTGGCCCTCCAAAAACCAAGACAGTGAGAAAATTAGGGGAAAAAAGGAAAAGTATTCCATGCAATTATTTTTCTCCTATATTTTTGAAAAAAAAAATGCTATTTTCTTGACAGGGGAGAAGAGTGTTTGCTTTTTACATTTATCTCTTTGCTTCCCATCCCCAGAATAACATACAAAATCACTTTTAAGCGAAGCCTGACCCTTTTTTTTTTGGAATTGGCTTCACGGCATTAGAGCAATTCTGCTGTTTTCAAGGGTTTGTTAGCTGTAGTCTGTGAAGCAATTGCTGATAATTTCTGATGAGCCCTTTGGCATCATATGCTTGTGAGTGATGGACCAACCTACAATGGAAGAGGACTCAGAAGGCAAGTGATGGGCTCATGAAGCTCAGGGAAGAATGCAGGGAGTGACCACAGCTATTGTACATCAGTGAGTTCATCTCAACACAAAGTAGGGTGGCCTTTGTTTTGATAACTCCCTGGATCAGTTGAGTGGATCAGTTGATACACTGATTTTTCCCTGAGTTGATCAAAAAAGTGTGAATGTCTTCCTGAGTTAGCAAGATCAGCTTGGGGAAGGGGTATACGTGGCTTAGCACAGGGCATGAAAACTGAATGATCAATAAAATGAACTTCAAAGAGAGCAACATGCTTGAACAGGCTTCAACCTGTGCATTCCTTCTCTCTGACTGAGGATGCCAAACATCCTGAGAGAGTCCACAGGGAGACTGGAAATGGTCATGATATGTGATCCAGTTGTGTGTTGCAATTACTATGTTGTGCTTGTATTCTGATTTCAGCACATTGTTGTATCCCTCTGCTAAACCAAAGTCCTAACACCAAAATCTTCATATATTAAAAGTACTGTTGAACATTAAACCTTCTTTGTGCCTAATTTTAAAAATAGACTGAGCAGAAAATATTGTACTTAGACACTGCATCTTGGTTCTCCTCCTTATTTTTTACTGCTAAATCAAGCTCGCAAGAACTGAAAAGCCTGTTTGTTGTTTTCCCAATGTTGCTTTCTCAAGGAAGCTTCTGAAGTCGTCAGAAAAATTTTTGCAATGAGGAATTGCAGTGTGCAGCATACCAGCTCTGCACAAGGGCATGACCTACTCTAAGAGAGGTTCTAAAATTCCAGTTATTCTAGCTACTCCGTTACCACACCTGAGACTGCAGCGCCATTGCATCTTTGAGAGGAAGCAGAATCTTCATCAGTGACCACCCAGCTTCCTCCTGGAGTGAGCTGTCCTGCTGGGGGAAGAATGGGCTGGAGGAGCTCTTCTTCACCTAGCTGCTATTGATATGTCTGGCCACCCTTGTGAGAATTGATTCAACTTTTATTCTTCTGTGAAATTTTCATGGCTATTCTAATGCATGCAAATTACTGCATATTTTTTAGATCTTGATAGTTCCTTCACACCAGTAACTTCTTGAATCAATCACTTCTTCTTCTTTACTCATTTTATCCTATAATATTTTGGAATAATAATATTAAATTCTCAGGTGTTGAGCTTCAAAGGTAGGAAAAATCATAATTAAGGCTCTCTGCATCATTAATTAAATGACAATATACTGATTTTTGTGAGTTCTTACGATGCAGTGTTGGAAAAGCAAATCATAAGCCTTACTTTAATTTTAAGTATAAAGTGTTGACATGCTTTAGTTGTAATTACTTTCTTAGTCTTGTTTATCTGTTGCTGAATATATTTGAAACATATTTTCAAATATGTTCTTCAGAATTTTTTTCTGTCCTGTCCTTTTGGACAGGAGGCATCTGCCAAGTTCTGAGCTTAGAATTTCTGAGTTTTGTCACAGCTTGGTTGTTGATTAACTGGAAAATATGCCTGTTTCTCAGTCTGTAGATAAGGACAACAGTTCTTCAGAAATCTCCTTTTAATAGTTTAAAACAATCAGTTAACATTTGAAGATATAAACTGTGTAGGAGAATAAAGTGTTTTTATTTGGAGTCTTTTAAATATTATTGCTCACCAGAGGCAATTAGAACATGATGCACCCAGAGCTGCACTGAACTGTTTATGAACAGTTATTTCTATAAGAAATAGAGTTCTGATTTTCTTCCAATATTTTATGACTTACAGAAGGCTTTGTATAATGAAGCAATACAATTTTAAAGTTATAACAATATTATGTCTTTATCAACACTGTACTTCGTTTGATATATTCCAGTCAAATGGTTTTAAATAACATTTCTCTATAAAAAAAAATTAAATGAAATTAAGATGAAGCTGGAATTATCTCCAGAATACCTACCAGAAAACAATGATCTATAACTGTATTTAATTACTATTTTCTGCAGGGACATATTGTAAATTACTGAAAATTTTACTGGTATAAATTTTGGTGTATTTGAGAGTGAAATATCCATGTGCAAAAAAAAAGTGAAGAAAACAGCCTACTTTCTGATTTCTCAGCTAATACTTTCTGACAACTTCAGACTGGTTTTAGGGTACTAGAAACTCAGTTACATTGTATCACTACATTATTCCCTGCAGATTTATATTCCTTATGGTCTTCCAAAGGCCAAGAGGCAACATTTGGTAATATTTACATTATGTGGTGGTCAGATATGTTCATGGAAGCAGTAGAACCACACTTTGTGACAAGAATGACACTCAAATCATTGTGCAAAACTCAGATATAGTATAAAATATATGTATTCCGTAAGCAAACGAAATACACAGAGTTACATATGCAGGGATTTGATGTGCTAGGATCCCTCACACCATCTTTGCCTACTGAAGCTGTTGAGTCAGTCAAAGTTTAAAATAATGTTAAATGAGTCTCTAAGTCTCTGGAGGCTTGGCAATGCTACATCCTGAAAATTTAGTCTAATGTCAAGCCAGCTGTGGTCAGCCCTCACCAAAAATTGCTTTTCCCTGAACTACTCATTTAAAATGTCAGCTGGCCAGCAACCAGCATGTATGTAATGCATTGTGTATTGACATTGTGTAGCTGATAGGGAACTTAACATGATTGTCAAGGCAAACTTTGGAAACATCACAAAAGATGTCCTAACACCACTGGAAAGATCAGGCTACTGAAATGGAAACAACTCCACAGCATAACATCATTTTTACTTGGCTGTGTAAATATTAAGAGAAGCTTAAAGTTATGTCCAGAGACAAGCTCACTTCATTTAAGACCTGTGTTTTCTCTTGGAGAAAAAAAATCTCACTCTTTTTTGCTTTACACTGGGTCTGAAAAGGAAATACTTGTACAAAAGTATTTGCTTGAGTGTCTGTCAGGGAAATCTACCTCTTCTTTGATGAAAGATGCTGTGAGTTTCCAGAGAGAAGCATGGTAACTTTAACCCTCACTCCACACCCAGTGTCTCTTCACAAGCACGGCATGACGAGGTGGATGTACCTGCTATGCCCTTCTCTGGGACTACCTAGAAGTGATGGAAATAAAGAGCTGAGAAGTAGACAGAATTTAATTTCTAGTTTTAGGTGTGTGTGAGACTTCACTCATTTCCTTGGAAAGGCCCATAGACTGGATGAGAGCTTCCATGTGTGCTGAGCATGTAGAGTCTGCACACACCTCCCACTGGTGTGACACCACCCTGCTTTACCTCCAGGGGCTGCAGTGCAAGACACCTCTGGCCACCATGGTTCAGCACCTGATTCTTCTCTTGCACCTGGCTATGTGACACACTGCAATGGAAATGGTCTGTTATCTCCAGGGAAGACAGACCATGCTGAGAACAAATGAACTAAAGATGAATTAGGTCCAACAAGCTGTGCTAGATCTAAGGGGTTTTTTCAATTTCTACATGTTTTTATGTGATTAAAAATAGCAATCTTTTCACACCAATCCTTTCTTCACATGATGAAGCATTATAGATTTTCTCCAGATTCTGTATTATTTGTATTTCCTAAAGCTTTTAACGAGCTTACATGAATCTCTCTTTGCCTGGAATCATGGTTGTTTTTTCCCAGAATAGTGAAGCTGTTTCACAATCACTGGCAGACGTGAGGCCAATAAGATAACATTTCCCACATACTTCACATTCCTGTGTCTTGGAGGGGAGCTTTTAGATATGGTTTCTTAAAAGCAGTTGGAGGTTTGAATTAAAATGTCCCTGAATGTGGCTCCAAGTCTCAATCACTCTATTTCTTGAAACACAGAGTAATACCGATGTGTTGACAGAGTATGGCAATACAAATCCATTAGCAAAAGTCAGCACCTGTCAATAGAAAGGAGGAAACTCTTGTATGCAGCTGCAGCAGATAAAAAAACCAAAACCCCAAACCCCAAAAAGACAAGAAAAGGAAAACCTGAAAGGTAGAAACTCCTAATTTTCCAATAACAAATTAAGAAAGGCATTTCTTTTTTACATGCTTTTGCCCAATCTGACACAAACCTTCCCAAGGTAGGAGTCCATATGCTAATTCCCAGTCTTCTCATGATGTCGTTCCTCTATTAATATGGCAATTTTTTTTTTCAAACAAAACCCCCTTTTTTTACTTTCAAAGGATAGATTGCCTCATCATCCATGAGCAAACAAAGCTGATTAGTTTTATTTTAGTGTATTAAGTAGAACTTGGTGAAACAGAAGTTTTTTTCTATTTGGCATAAAATTCTGCACTGTCAGTACTGGAAAGAGGGAGAAAGGGTTTATATTTCCTCCAGAGTGCACTGGGGAAGAACACTGGTCATTCCACTTGTGCACAGAAAATGGCCATTTCAAAGCACCCCTTTTTAAGGCAAAGTGTTATTAGCCTGGCTTGTGATCACTGTGTGATTGGTCTGCTTTCTTAAAACTTCCAGATACTTACAGTGTGTGACAATCTCACATGTATGGAGATCCACATCCCTTCAAATCTGACACTGCAGAGCTATTGCATGAAGCTTCTTGCTTCTCCTTCATCTCTGTAACATCAGAGTATTTACACTTGGGTGTTTGGTGGTGGAAATTGGTCATGGGTCATGGGGGCCCATTCAAAAACAGGGGAGGTGTTATGTTTCAATATGGTGACTCGGCTTAACAAGACAGTTACGCTTTACAGTGGTTTTTCTTTTCCTGTTTCTAATGGTGATACATGTTTACCTAAGCAAGAGCAAGGTCAAAAAAAAAAAAAAAAAAAAAAAAAAGAAAAAAAAAGAGAAGTGTGGTTTGCTGTGGTCAGTTGTTAAGTTCCCGAGGAATTTCATTCCATGGTTTGTGCGTTATCTTTGGGAGAGCTCTCCCCTGCAGAGAGGGAGGACTTACTCTGCTACAGTATTGCTTTCCGCTTAAGCCTTGATGTTAGCTGCAACTCCCACCACAGCGTTTGAGCTGGGTTTTTGGATTTGCTCAACTTGAGCCACAACGTGCCTTGAAGGTTTTGCAGTTGCATAGATTGTTCGTGGGAACTGATGTCAAAAGCAGCCCATCGAGCCTGTGCTGGTGAAGAGAAAGGTCTCTGTTAACAGCAGATCTCTTCAGCTTGTCTTCAGTGGGTGTTGTTTCAACAAGCAGGGGAATTCCAGCAAAACACAAAGACACGGTTTTACCTATGTGTTAAAAAGTAGTCATTTTTTCTCAAGGCCCACAACCTTGTGAATTCTTTGTAAAAATTTTGAGTAATTAAAGGGGAACAGGGGTCTTGCAGGGCACCTCTGAGAAGAAATGCTGGAGCTGGGATCTGATGGAATGAATCAAGGCAGTGCCAGATTTGGGTAAAGGCAAACATAGGGAGAACTGAAGGCCTTGGATGCAAGCTGCAGACCAGGTAACTCCAAACACTCAAGGGGTGCTATGGGGATACCATGGAATTCCATGGGAATTAAGAGACATTGCTGTCTAGGTCATTGTCTTCCACTTAGAAGAAAATTGACTCTGAGATTTCCAGATGAGAGTTAAAGCCACCTGGGCAAGAGGAAGCATAATGGCCACTGTGTAATCAAGAATAAAAATGTGCAGGAATCGAAGACTATGGAAGAAAATGTAAGCTTTTGCAACCTGATAAGGAGGCCACTTACTGCTGAAAGCTGATCTTGCAGTCAGTTTAATCCCAGTTTAGCTTCAGAGTTGAATGCTTTTGATGTGGAGTAGAAACCCAAGGTAAGTCAGCTCCTTGGCTCAAAGTGGAGGCAGTGGTTGAGTTTTAGAGTTGAGTGTTACTCAGTTACTTTATGTGGGTTATCTGATGCTTTCAGGAGAGAGTAAACCGAACTTAAGCTCCCACTGTCAAAAATGGCAAATTCTGCTCTTCACTTAATGATTTTGTCACTTCCCTTAACTTGAATCTAGCCTGACGGCCTATGATTTGAGTTAGCTCATCAGTTCCCTCTTCCCTTACAACATAATCCATCTGGGCAAGTTTTTACTGTGCTAATAAATTGGACTGGGTTGTGGAAGGTCCAGTGAGCTCCAAAGCTGATATGAAGACATGGTGGGACTGTGTAGCTGTGAGTGTGGGAGAGGAGGAGAAAAAAGAGAGGTGATTTGGAGAGAGGGTACGTTTACTGTCTCAGAGTGATTAGATACACTCCACAGCTTAGATAATGTATTGATTTGGCAGAGAAGGATTAGGATGCTCTGTACATACCAGACCATTGCAGGTTTCAAAACAAGGGGGAAGGACTCTTCCTTGCCTGAACAGACTTGCTGCATTTATTTCTTGTGAGCTGCTTCCAAATATGGGGACCAACATGGCTACTGTTTTTGACTTTTGCCACATTATATGCAACCTTTCATGAGGTGTATATGATGCCTTACTCTCAGGGTCTGTCAATACCTCAGTCTCTTATAGATGTGAAGTCTGTGCTGTCCATTCGTTATTGGTTATGATGGCACACAAAACACATTTCAGCTCTTTCCTGCTTCTCTTGGTTTGTCTGTAATTTGCTCTGTCTTCTTCCATTCACTGGCCCCAAGTGATTGGGCTCTGGCACCTCTGGGAATGGAGTCTTGCTGTGCTGGAGCAACAGGTGTAGCTCAGCAGGATACCTCTGACACAGACACATTTTCTGTGAGGTTGCTGGCACTGTGAGTGACTGGCAGCCCTTCCTCTTACATGTTCCAGCTATTGCTGCCAATTTTTGGCTGTTCTGTATGCAGAATCACTGTTGCTTCTAACTGTTGGGCATAAGAATGAATAAAATATAGCCAGGGCGTGTTTTGGAGTTGCGAATTTCTTGGCTACTGCAGACTTGGCTACTTTCTATCTTCTATGCATTGCATCAGGGCAACTGATTTTTAATTGTGAAAACATCTCACAATCCTGAGTCAACACCCTACAAGTCTTAAGAACTCAGATTTTCTGTACCAGCTTGTTTTTTTCTTATGAGATTTATCACTCAGGTTGAAAGGGCCTTTAAAACAGAAAGTTTCAATTTCACTTCTCATATGAATGGCAAGGTGTTGTTATAAAAGCTCTCACAAAATAGCCACAGCTGCTGATCATCATAGACTTGGGCTTCCAGGGCTCAGAATCACATTGAAAATGCTTGGAAGTTTTCAGCACTTTTAAATTTGTGCTGAACCTTTTGCTCTGAAGCATCTTTAGCCCAAACACTGAGCCTTTGACAAGATACATAACTCTGTATTTTGGACTAAATCTCAACATAGTCTACATTACCTCCCTGAAGTTATAGTGAGTACAGTCTTTCATTTCTGTTTGGTATTAAACCTTATCTAGTTAAAATTCAATTGTTATTAATTCCAGGCTATTTTGTAGCAGTCTTTCTATAAGTTGGTCTCAAAATGCTCAATAAAGAATGCATTTTTTCCAGGTTAATAAACACTAGATATATGTTAGGTATATGAACTGTGTAGTAAAAATAAGTGACTCCAAAATGCCTGAAGACAGTAACAATTTTTTTGTCAACTATGAACAGCCCCATTATAGAGAGAAGAAATTTTTGTAAACCACTTAATATCTAGATTTCCCACTTGAGACATGATCAGTTGCTGAAGTTTTAGAGCATGCTGAGCCTTTACTTTCTGAAAATAATATACCTTCCATTTGACATGTGAAAACAGTGCTCGCATTACAAAAATTTAGATCAGAGCATTTATGAAAGAAATTTATATTGTTTATAGAAAGTCTCTATTGTGAAGAGTGGGCAAACATATGGATAACATAAGAAGAAGTTTGAACTTGAAACTTGAAACCAAATGTTGAACTGATGGAAAATGTTTATTTAACTTAGAAAAAAAAAAATCTCTGCCTGCATCTGCAATTTCTAGTCTCTGTACACAACAGAAATATTCCAAATAACCCAGAGAAGAAATTACATCATCAATATTCTGGTACAAACAGAACATGGACATATCTCAAAAAATACGTGCTCTTCTGAAATATAATGTGATTCATCACTCAGTGCATGCTGATCTAAAGTTTACCTCTGCACAATACAAATATAATCCAAAGTAGAAGGGGAAAAAAAGCTGTCTGGTAACCAGCACAGTTTGCAAAAACACTGGCAGATTTACTTTGTGAACCTTTGTAACAAACATATATTATTTAGCTCTTAGGGTCTTGCTATTCTAGCCTTTTTAAATATACATTTTCCATTTTGATTGGTTTATTTTACATACAGCAGGAATGAACAGGAATCAAAAGAAGGGTTTGCAGCTTTACTCTCAAGGAGAGACTGAAATGCTGAACTACTTTATAGCCTCTGAATTTTAAACATTTTAAGCCCTTGCTCACCAAAGCTGATTGTTTTTGCATCAGGAGGCTCTTGGAAAACACACAGGGTTTTTACAGGAGCACGTGTGCATTAGGAAGTGGGTCACATGGACAGGAGAAGCTCTCACTGTGCAGTGGGAGTGCAGCTTTGTTTTATGTGGCACGTTTTACCTGGCACTAAGGAGTAAGGGATGCCTGTATGGTCTATGAAGACATCTCCAAAATGAACATGGAATTGCATCTCTGGCCATTAATGACCTGGTCAGAAATGAAATTACATTGTACATGTTGAGCTTGTATTAATCTGTTTGCTGACTTCCATGTGTGTCTTGACACTAATCCATTTTATCCATTTGGTAATTGGCATTTACCTAAGCCAACCTTTTTGACTACTTAGAATAAAAAAAATGTCTAGTTCTGTACTTGAATGTAAGATTTTAATTGGTGGTCCTCAACTATTTTGTATGTCTTCTCTTAGAACAACATGGGCTGTATCTGATTTTATCTTATTTACAGTGGCATGGATCAAGGCTGTGAATCTTGAAGCCAATAGCATTATAACAGGATTAGACTGGGGAAAGTGAGATAAGAAACAAGCAGTAGAGCCCTGTATTGTTCAGAGCTGTTTTTCTGGCACAAATGAGTACATAAAGAGCTACAGGAGCAGGAATGAGCCCAAGCTTTTAGAAAGAGCTATGAATAGTTACACAGCAAATATGTCTGTAGAAGTATAGAGACAAAAGGGTTAAGTTCCCTTTTCGCAGTTATTACTAGAATGCCAAGTGGTATAAAAATCACCGTCTTGAGCTTGATTCTGATCTCTCTGGTTATGAACTAGGAGAGCTGCCTGGCTGTGAACTTGCTGGGAGGTTAGACTGAGGCTGTTTGTGCACTGGTTTCCTAAAAAATGTAAGTAGTCATAACCATGCTTCAAAACACCACACCCGTTCTTCAAAGTTTTGGGGTTTTTTGGTTTTTTTTGAGCTTATCTGCCTACCTGAATGTTAGGTGGTTTTCAGTATTTCAATCTATAGAAACCAGTTTGTGGGTCACAGGGACAATAATACTTTCCTGCATTTTATTACCATATACAGAAAAAGGAATGAGGGCTCAACTCCCACATCCTAATTCTTAGCCTCTGAGTGCTTATGCTTAAAGAAGGCGAACAAAATATTATTTTTTTCTGGATTAATATATTGTAGGAATGAAATAGCCTGTACTATTCACGCCTGCACCCCATTGGCACTTTCTGACGTTTCCCAAGATCGTTTTGCAGTCAGCAAGATGCCCTGTGAAGGATGATGAAGCACTTATTCAGTTCTGCCTTAACAGTGGAGCCCCTGTGCCCAAGAGAGAGCAGAGGACAGGCCAGGTCTGTACACAGTGCTGGGCAAATACAGCTGGGCCAGAGCAGCATTTGTCAACAATTCCCCTTGACACCACACAACTTAGCCCAAGACCCCAACATTTTTTTATGCTAAGCTGAATGATGTTCTTGAATGCTACAGCCTCATATGGATGCTGAATGGCAAATCCTCATGTAGGCAAGGAGAGAAGCATTTTCCAGTTAAGTATAGATGCTTGTAGCTATGTATAGCATTCATTCTGTTTTACAAGCCTCGTTTGTTAAACAGTGTTTGGACTGTGCTTTTGGTAACTGGGGTACTACAGGACCCTTGGTATAGCAGTGGGTGTTACAGCATCAGTGGAAAGGAAAAAGACAAAAAGAACTACAAAGGCAAAATACCTTCTGGGACTGAGCTTATGGAGAAGCCCTGGCACCAACGCCTCTGCTTACAGCTGCTACCTACAGCTCTGAGCACTCAGTCCTGGGAGCATCAACCGTGGTTTGCAGTTGGGCAGAAATATCTGTTTCAACAGTTATAGTGAAATCTTCAGAGAGAAGCTTGACTGATCTGATGGTCTCCTCTGGCCCTGCCATGAAGGTGCAGCTGTTTCAGATGCAGGCCTGGGCTGTTGACTTCCTGCACTCAGACAACTGAGCCTTTCCTATGTCAACATCTTTTCATTTCAGCATGTTTGACAGAGCTGTTGTACTTCTCACATGGATGTCCATTACCTGGGAAATTCAGACTCACTGGGGAGGGAGCACAAATGTGGGTGGATGTGTGTGTGAGAGAGTTGCTTTACAGTTGAAGACCTTGATGTTCCCAAACTCACTCAGGAGGTAAAGGGATACTTCAGCAGCCTGTCAGTACCAGAAGTGTGGGTGTCATTTTCTCAGAGCTGTGAAATATTCCCATTTCCCTCAGACTGTAGGGTGGAATCTCAATTGCCCTTGGGTTTAATAGAGACACTTTGTATTTGCTGTTATTGTTCTTCTGCTGATATTCTTTAGTTTCATCAGTTTCTAACTGATTTCTGATATGGAAAGCCACACGTGTGTGCAGGCTGAAATTCAAATGTAAATAGTTGATGGGCAAAATCATGGAAAATTAACATATGCAGAGTTAGTATGGCTGTTTCTAGACTTCCTTCTTCATTAGCTCCTGGGAAGGAGTAGAGGTGTACAGTTTTAAAGCATGAGCAAGCACCATGCAGTTGGAGGGCAGGCATGTTGACCAGGCTGCAGCTCTGTGACATGGTTCCTAATGAGCAGAGATCAACACCCTTTACTTCAGCTTCCCAGGTCTGTCCCCACTCTCCTGCATGCTCTTTAACCACTCCTTCAAAAGCATTTTTTAAACTCCAGCCTGCTGGAGACTCATAGGCTTCCTGTCACCACAGAACACTATACCCAGGCACACAGGCATAAAGAGCAATGAAAAGATAACTGTTTCACTCCGTCATTTACTGCTTATAATTTAGAAGAGATTATTCATCTTGGTTTTGTTTTGACAGAAAAGCGGTGGAGTTTTTTTAAAATTTTAATATATTTTCCCAGTTCAGAAGGTAAAGAAAAACCCTGTGCCTGTGAGGGGAGAAAGAGGAAAGAACAAGAAAGAAAGGAGGGGGGAAGGGAAAAACAGAAAGTGTGTCCAAGTATGGATTTCAGAGGGATAACTCCAGCAGCTTCATTCTTCCCTCGTTCCCTTCTCCCTTCCTCACTCCCCCACCCCTTTGTGTGCTAAAGTTACAACCCAAGGACTTGGAGGCATTTCAAAGGAGCGTCACTAATGAAGACCACATGTGCTGTGCTCCTCTCGTTCAGACCAGAACAAAGCCAAACTGTAAGAGCCTTCCCTCTATGGGCCAAAAACCAGGTCTTACTCTCATCCTTCGGTACCCACCCACAGTTTATGAATGAGGTTTTCTCAGGTAACCACCACTTTGCATTAGAGCAGTTTCAGGAGGAAATCAATCATCTTTCCAATAGCATGCCGAAAGGCAAAGAGAATGTGTCTGCTTCACCAAAACATCAGCGGCAACACCCAGACGCCCACGCACTGACACTGCTGCAGCCTTTGGCCTTCATCCTTGCACAGCAGCAGCAGCACCTACACTGGAGCACTTTTACCTGCCAAATTCCATCATGATGTTGCTCCCAAAACATTCTGGCATTAGGAGAAGCCAGTGGACAAGGATATATTAGGACACAAAGGATCTTCCCAGAATGTATCTATCTACCTACAAGCTGACAAACTCACAAAGGGTTGACAATGGAGCAAGATAAAAGCATCCACAGATAAAAGCCCAGCCATGGTGGCAGCTCTCATGCACATAACCCTGCTGCTCTCTCAGACAGCTGAGCACTCTGATAGAATAAATAAAGATGAAGAAAAGATAAAATAAACAAACAAAACTGAAACACATCAAAGCCAGTGTGCAGCAGTGGTTGCTGCTAAAGATGTACCTATTTTCTGACAGGAAACTCTTCCGCCACAACTGTCTTTCAGAGCCATTTCTGATTACCAACAGTGGAGATGTTTGTTTCTATAACAAATATAGTCCTGTGGATGAAACCACAACTATTAAAAATAAATGGGAAGAGGGAAGTGGATTCTATGAAAAAGTGACTGCAAAGGAAGAGAAGTGACCTCTCTGTGTTGGTTAGCAAGAAAAAAAATTAGTGAAAGCATTTGAAGGATCATATGACTTTGTATAAAATCACTTTCAAGTTCAGGATTAAACCATAATATATATGGAAGATGACATAGTCTGAGGATGGTTGTTTGTTCATAAATGATCTAAGGTTAACAAAGCATTCCAGGGTTTTATGAAAGCACTTTTAAACAAATAAATATTACCCTGCAGTGTTTACAAGCTAAGCATTTTAAAATAATGCATGAGAACCTGAGAGGAAAACTGATTGCAATCCCATGACAAACTATTTTGTTTAATTACCTAACCTCATGTCAGCAAAGAAAAGTAGATACAATAAATAATGAAAAAATATCAAATTTTAAATTTCTAATATATTTGATCACCCAAAGTGCGCTTTGGTAATCAACATGGAGCACCTAAAATGTTTCCATCCTGGAAGTTTCTTTTTAAAGTGTTATCTGGACATTTTTTTGAATAATATCAAAATGGTTGAGGTTTCTTTTTGCAGTGTAAGGTAACATTATTTATACAGACAGAGGGATTGCCACAGCTCTTGGGCAGTTCCTTGAAGCCTTGCCAGGCTGTAGTCTGTTCATCAAAAAGGCATCCTAAACATTTCTGCTGCTTCTGGATGCCTCCCCTCCCCACTGTTTTTTTTTGTTTTGTTTTGGTTTGTTTTGGGTTTTTTGCTGAGTATCTTGTCTGACTTCCAAACACATCATGAGGTCCTTAGATCTAAACCAGCTGTGAGTTCTTTCAGTACTGATAAAATTAGATTGATTAGAAGAGGGCTGTTCTTCTGGGGAAAGGAGAATACAGTTCTGGAGTATGGTCGTGAACAGCTCTTCTGGAATCTTTCCTACCTGGCTAAAAGGGGATTATCTGATCTTCCCAGCCTCTTCACTCAGGGGTACAGGACTGCTGCCACACTGCTGTCCAGGCAGGGGTCAGAGGGCTCGGTCTCCTGCCTGGTTTTTCACTCTTGATCTCTCAGATCAGCTGGGGTTTTTAGGGTTGACTGATGCTGTTTTTCTGGTGTGCTCAGTGAGCAGAGCAAGGGACATGAGTCAGAATAAAAGTAATCCTAGTTGGCACTGACTGCCTCAAGTTTACTCAGTGTAGCGTTTGTTGCCCTCATTTCTTCTGACCCCAAATGGACCTAATCTCTCATGTTTTTTCATTATTTAATTTTTTTAGGGGTCACTGGCTTTCCAGAGCAGTTTGTCAGGGAGTAAATAAAAAAAAATATGCAAAGTGGGGAAAAAAAAATTTAGCCCAAATTCCAAACTGCTTCTTTGAATATTCTCATTGTGCAATAGATGTAGCTTTCACTGCTAAGTTACACCTAATTTTTAAGGTTGACCTAACTAGCCTATTTTCTGCAGCGAGCTGAGGCCATAGAAGTGTCATTTCTGTGAGGCCAGCCCCAGGCACGGCTGTGCTGGCTGCCAAGAGCTTCTGACACCAATGCCGTAAGCATTGTCCCAGCATGGGCCTCTGGCACAGCTCCTCTGGGCCACTGTACACAGTGGAATGAGCAAGCCACTGGCTGACTCCACAGGCTGTTGGATCCCTGTCAAAATTAACACCTCTCTCTGAAGAACTGTGTAGACCCTTGAGGAGCCACGCTTCGGGTGTTGGCAAAGTCCCTTCTGTTACAAGTCACAAGCACTGCCCTGCACAGACACAGAGGACACTGCAGTGCACGTGTGTAAATGCATTTCCCACATCCACAGCAGATTCAAACACGTGGCAGGGGGCAGGTTTGTTTGCAAGCAGCTATCTTTTAATGAAGGAGGGAGTTAAGAGTACAAACCACCAAGGCTGAGTATTATGCATTAATTTTGCTCCTGCAATAGTGATGTGCAGGAGCTTGTGAAGTGATAAAGCATTTTATGTCTTTAAAGACAAAGATTGTCACGGCAATATTGGCTGTGGAAGCAGCCCAGTTGATTCAAGCAGCAGTTAACATTTTCTTTAAGGGAAGATGAGCTTTGAAGTTTTGTTTTGTGACTCTTCCACCCATTTTTGTCAGAAATGCTATCTCTTGCCTCATAAACAGTCACTAGCATTCCCCTATCTCTTTAAACCACGGTACTGACTCAGTCTGTTTGGGGACAGAAAGCTATTTTGACTTATAGGTTCAGTTCCTGTTGACTCAAAAGGGAGGAAGAAAATGCCTAAACTGAGAATGAAAACATTTTTTATTCCAGGAGTTACTAACAGACAAATGCCATTAAGGAATGTATGGCATTTATCCACAAACTATTAAAAATATTTTTTCAGAGGTTCAGCTCTGCATGTATTTTCTAGCAGATGCTGCCATGAAGACAAGTGAATCGGGATGTGCTCTTTGTTTCACCAATCGTACGAGGCAGCTTTCTTCTTGCCTGGGATCTCAGAATGGAGCTAGAGCAAGCTTTATGTGTCATCCTGTTCTCATCGAGGCATCTGCAGAATGTCTGCCATCAAAATGAGAGCAAGCTCTCACTTCCTTAACCATTTGGCCAAAAGGGGAATAATAAAGTTATGCTGGCAAGGATTTCTTTTTCCATCAGACTGTGGGTTTTGCAGTTCAACATTATGGTCTTTAAAATCTCTGTCACAGATGTATGTAAAGATGATGGAAAGTGGGAAGAGAAAAATGCTGTTCAGACACGATAAGAAAACTGATTACCATCACTGGTCACCATTGTGGTTCAGATCAGGGCTGATGTCTGTAAAGCAGGAACCCCTAAGAGAGAGGCTGACCAGTGCATTGGATGCAAACCAAGACCTCTCTCCTCCCAACACCACACCATTTCAGCAGCTCAGTTCTGGAGGCCTTTTTGCTGAAGGTCATACGAACATGGGGATGAGAAGGGCTGTCTGGGTCTCTCTTAAACCATCATTTCTTTTTTGTTCCTGGCAGTGGAAATATTTAACTCAGTTGGTTATAGCATGATGCTAACGCCAACTTTGTGGGTTTGATCCTCATATAGGCCTCTCACTTAAGAGTTGAACTTGATGATCCTTGCGGGTTCCTTCCAACTCAGAGTATTCTGTGAATATTTCATCCTTCTGCTGCAGGAGTCCTCCCTGTGCAGAATTTGGTGTCATCCATGTATGTATCAGAAATGCTTCAAAGTGTGACTGTTCCATTCCTACCTCCTCAGCAGAAAAACTCATCTCCAGGGAGATGGGAATTTCATGTGTGATAATTTAGCTGTCTTCCACCAGCCTTTGGGCATTGATTATCAAGTATAGCAAGTGTTCTGTGCCATGCTAATGTAGTCACTGCCTTTCTACCCTCCAGCGCTGTTTGTTAAGGTATTTCAACTCCCTATGCTGCATGTCCATGAACACAGAAAACGAGGGGGGTTGATCAAGCAAGGCTTTTTAAGCAGTAGTCACATCCTGTACTGAAAATAAACTTTAATGCTGGAAAAATGCATGTTAAGGTGGTCATCTTAAAAAGGAGCAGCTCTGTACATTTTTCATGCTGGTTGCTGATGGCTGTGCTTGAAATCCTAAATTATCTGCTGGGGAGGGGCAGGGACGGAGATGATGGATGGACAGACAGTCAAGCCAGCTCCCTGTCAAAATGGAGCATTTGCTGGAGGGTTTGCCAAGACCAGTCCTATAAAAAGTTCCACAGAGAGATCCTCCCCTCAGACCCTTTCCCATAAGCAGGAGATTCTGTAATACCAGTGGTGAGCAGAGTGAGACCTCAGGAGGGCAGGTCTGGGTGTGCACACAGCAGCAGCAGAGGAGCCCTGCATGACTGAGGTGAGCCCTGGAAAACCAGCCACATTTCAAATGATCTCCAAAGCTCCGTCTCAGCAAGTATTAAGAGATTTCCTACAAGCACAGGATCTGATCTGGTAGTTTCTTTAACAGCTGCTTATTTAAAAATCAGCCATGTCCTTCCTTAATCTGAATTCAAATCAAGACAGCTATTAATGTTTCTGTTGTCCTCACTAGAAAATATTATTTTTGTTTCTTTTGCAGCAAGGTGACCTGTGCAAAGAATATAGAGTCATAACACAACATTGACACAAAAATGTGAAGAGCACAGCATTTTTTATTAGCAAGGGATTTTTTCCCTGCATGGCTATAGGTGTAAAATGAAGGTGTGTTAGTTTCAGCAGTTGCAATATCTTTTTTAAAGTTTTTCTTGCCATTTTTTGTCCAGATTCTCAGACTTGTTTACACCTATTTTAAGAAAAAAACAAGTAGATGCTGCAGTCTGTATAGGGGAGTTTGGATTGCTTGACTGTAAACTTGGCTTAGTAATGTGAGCAGAAGGCAGCTGTAAATCTCTAGCAAAACTTACATTTATGTGTCACACCACCATAATTGCTAATTTGAGTTGTATGATTCACTTTAAAATTGCTGGATCCTAAAGGTTACTTTTTGAAATTTTTATAGCATGTTTACATTACTTTTCTAAGTGAAATAACTTAAGATCAGATCTATAAACTGTGTAAATACAAATATTCCCAACACAGAATATAACCTAAACTGAACTATATAAGTTTAAGTGGAAAATGGAGTGTCGTCTTCTAATGCCCCTACTGGGTCGGCAGTGGTGAAGGGGATTGTGTTTTCCATAAGCTTCATCACAGCTGAAAAGAAGTTCTGATTTAGATATAATAACCATTGAAAATCAGGTTAACTTTCAAGCTTCCCCCTCCTTTCTGACTCTACATATTCCTCTGTAGTGTTTGAGTCAAATGGCTCTTTCCTTCCCATCCCTTTTCTCCACAGTCAGAATTCTGCAAGGCCAAATTTGCACCCACATAACTGCTATGAGCCTCTTGTAGTGAGTGACTCAGGTTGAGGATCTAATAACCCTTATGGCTACAGAGTAGAGCAGGACATAATTTAGCCATTACTATGAGACAAGAAGCAGTAAATCTGATCCAGCCCAGGGTTTGGATGGGCTAAGAAGGGGCCTTTTGGCCACAGAGCATGTATTCTGATGTAGGAAGAGCTGAACAATTACCACACAGTAAATTCTTCATGGTGAAATGTGCACATTGCAAAGCCCTAATAAAAGGGCAAGAACCACGCATAAAGCAGAATAATCTGCTCTGAGAACCCTGTACATCTGAAACAAATAAAAACTCATTTCCAAGCTGTGACGGTAGATGCATGTGTAAAGAGATGTGCATTTAAAATCTATGCTCTGTAGTTGTGTGTTTCCTTTGGGACAAGGCAGAAGAATGATGACTCTTCATATCCACTGCACTTTACTAGTGCTAGGCTAATTACTAGGAACTACATGAATTTTCAATGGATTTGCCATAAATAATTTATCCAACATATTGAGATCTAGTTTTATGTTCTCTTAGTACATTATATCTGTAAACAAATGAAAGACTTAACAACTGTGCACATATCTTTGAAGCTATATGTAGGTTTGGAGCCCAACCCTGAATCTCAAGACCCTCCCAGGAGGCCAGTAGTTGCTGAGCTAGGAGCTGAACTGTGTGCTGACAGGTCTGATCCCCTACCCCTGGGTGTTTGGGGCCACTTAAGCCTTCTCGCCTCTGAAGCAGCTCAACCTGGCCTGAGGCAAGACTTAGCAGAGCTTTAACTCTCTGTGGTTGCTTTGTCCAGCCTGGGTGAGTCAATTGGCTTTGAAGTATAGAATGTGTAAAGCGCCCTTTCTGCGGGTCCAGGTTTTTCCACTCATGAGGAAACATGCCCAGCATGAGCATCCTCCTCTTTGGACTGGCTGAGGACAGAGAGGGTCCTTGATCTTATAAGAAGCCAAATATGCCAGCATTAAACTCTACATCCAAGCTCAGCTGTCGATTTGAAATGCAGACTTGACAGTCTCTGCTCCAGTCTGCATCTAAGACAGCATTTAATAGACTCATTGCCCTCATTTGCATTTTCTAAACAGGTGCTTTAGGTACAGCCTTCATGATGGCCTTTCGAAGCAGAAACAAAACCTTATGAAATCACGGTTTGTCACTGGAAAAGGCCAAAAGCTGGGTGAAAGCCGAGCCTATGGAAGCTCATTTGATGAAGGAGAGTAGAAAGGTGATGACTGCAGGGGAAATTGCTCCATTTCAGCAGTACACACAGTTTGGCCACCCTTTGCCGTGGACACTGGAATCTGTACCTCACTCCTCCCTAATGGCTGGGGCCGTTAGGGCACTGTGAGTGATTTGGAGCTGGGCAAGTATTGGTCTTACCTCTGACCAGCTGGGCTTGTCTCTACAACACTGCCAAGCATTCACAGAGGTTTCCTAGTGTTCATGACTACATGCTGTCCTCACAGGTTGCCCCAGTGCTGCTGCAGAAGCAGGGTCTGTTGTGAAGAGAAATGTTTTCAGAATAACAGCCATGGAGGTAGGCAGACTTTCTTCGTACAGAAAAGTGATGGATACGATATTCAAAAAGTGATAGATGAAATATTCAGTGTAACTAAGCTGGAAGTCAGAAAAAAATATTGCTTGGGTCTAGGGAAAGACTGATGTGCAATGAAGTGGCAGATGCTCTGCCTCCAGAGATCGGTCTGTGATTTGGGCAACAAGTGGAAAAGATGCAGAGTTGTCCTGTGAGCATGCAGGCTGACTTTATTGCTGTGTCAAGAGAAGTGTCACCTCTTTCAGATCTGCCCTCCTTCCTGTCCCAGGGTTGCGTGTGGTCAGGTCAGGAGGAAGCAGAACCAGTGCTGTTCTCATGGCTGCTGCCAGGACGAGGGAGGATGAGCGGAGCTGAAAGCAGCAGGGCACATTTACAGATCCCAGCCTGACACACCCCATGAACCTCTTCCTCTGGGATTTTTACAGTGTATGGGAGTGGGAACTCTCTGTGCAGTTTTTGGGGCGTGAAAACGTTTCTTTCAGGCAAGGAAGCAAAAGAAAGCTGACTAAGGCAGGTTGGCCTCTTCCCATAGACATTGCAGGGGATTCAAAGGTGATCTAGGATGTAGCATTTAACTGATGTACATGGCCTGTGCTTTTCTATTGCAATTAAAACCTTATTTTAGATCTGATTTAGAGTGTGACAAAAAAATGCCAAAAACACAACAAATCAGAGGCAATCTTTCTAACCCTCTCAATTTTCTCTACGCAGATTATACCACGCTGATGCTGGCCCTGTCACTCTGGAGAGTGGGCAGAAGGCTGCCTGCCTGAATGGGGCAGCCAGCAGCATTCCTCCAGACCTTGGGATGCTGAGTGGGGTTTGATCAGCCAAGGGAGAAAAATGTCAACATCTGTCTGTCACTGCACGGCCGACGGCCAATTACAGTTTTTTTCCTGCCTCCCTAAGCTGCAGCCAGACAAAGACTCGAACTCCCAGCTTTGTTGGCCGTGCCATTTCCCACCACCGCTCCAGCTCTGATATGCTAATGGCAAAACTGAACGGTTTTGTGTGGCTGAAAAGGATCTTTGGGCACATTCACTGGGTCAACAATCCCAACTGCTGCGCTGGGGCTCAGCCTGCTGTGCCAGAACGCGGTGCCAGAGGACTTCCCTCCCCTCTACTCCTTCTTTAAAAAAAAAGAAAAAAAGTAGTGGAATTAACCATCTGGCTGTCTTGGTGCCCAGAAACTTAGCTGAACAAATTACGACACAATAATATGATATCCTCTCCTCAAACACTTTCTGGATGAAAAGTGACAAGCCAGGCTGTGCTTTCCAGCTTGAATTGCTGTGTCAGAAGATGCAGCCTAGGAGCTGAGAGAGGGCCATCTCCTCTAAGCTTCAGAGCACCACAGAGCAGAGAGGTGGTTACAGAAATACTGCTCTGTTTATACAGTTGGCTTTACATGCATTCGAGCAAAAGTAACACTGACAAACAGCCTTTTGTTTAGAAAAGAAACCGTCATACATGCAATGCCAAACACAGAAAGCAAACTTGATGACCTAATCCCATCTATTGTGTGGCAATACTAATGCACTTAAGTAGTAAGCAGAAGAATAATTACCGAGTTTATTGGGTGATGAGTTTCCCATTCACTGATGTTATGGAAGTGCCAGGGGAAATAGGCTGCAGCATCAGAGACAAGGTGCTTGTAAGTCTGTGACAAATTGATTTTGAAGTATTTATAATTTACAATTAGTCACCTGAACTAAGTGTGAATGCTATGAATGGTATGTCAGTTCTTTTGCTGGTACTGTAGTAATATCATCGTTGCTTTATAAAAAGATACTAGTGGGGTGGCAGGTTCTTGGTAAAATTTGAAGTACTTTTACAAGCAAGCTAATGTTTATAAGCACAGTATTTATGCCATCATTATTCAAAACAACTATGACATGTACAGGTGTGTCAATTTTGACTGCAAACACCCTGTGAAAATTGTTGGATATAAGGCCCAATGATATGAGATGAAAGCTGAAGAAATTTAAAAGCTGAATAAACAAAGCAGTCTGATGGTCTGATGGCTTCCAGTTGACCCTGAGCAGAGACCTGGAAAAGCTGGATAAATAGTCCAGCCAAGAAAAAGGTAAGAGTTGTAAGTGTTGTTTATGAGACTACAATTTAATATAGCTTCACTGTAAATAGTGCTGTAATAAAACCTGATTTTTGCACAACTTTCAGGATGTCCTCTTCTTAAAATATGCTTGCAAGCAGTGAGAGAAAGATCTGGTGGACACAGAACCAACTTAGAGTGAAGCCTCACGCTTAATTATTCCCACACAGGAGAATTATCAAACATTACCTGTTTTTTACATATAAACATTTTCTTCTCATTTTTAAAGATGTTCATCCTTGTCAGCTTTCCCTGTTGTGGCTGTGCTGGAAGGTGCTTAGCCATCATCACCTATGCTGCAGCCTTGCAGCTCTTTCTTGCATGTTTGCATTGGCCCCCACCACTGTCCATGCCCTGCTGAGTGCTCACCCAGACCCTGGGAAGTGCTGCTGGTGATGCCTTCTGCTGCTTTCCAGGGAAGGGCTTTTATAAAAAGCATGCACAGCATGAAGGAGGAAGCAGATGCAGGCTTGCTGTGCACACTGCTCTCCAGTTCCCGGCATATGGTGGATGGCTAAAAAAAAATGGATCTGAATGGTGTGAAAATCTATTCATCCTGTATCACAGAGAATAAATTATTTCTTTCTGGTCATATGCTGCATGTTGTCCTGGCTGTGCCTGCCTATGCTGTTATGAAGGAATGCTTTAGACACACAGGCTGTAAAGATCAGAACACCCCTCTGTACTGACTTTCTGCATCACAGAGACCAAAGATTTCAATTTGAGCACTTTTTTGTCTGATTGTGCTTGTACCTTTAATGAAAGAAACTCGAGCCTGGTTTATGATTATGAAAGGATAGGAAATCCAGTATGACTGTAAGTATGCTGCCTCAGTAGCACACTGCCACTTGTTTTGGAAAACCACCTGGTCTGAAATTTTCTGTCTTCAGACTATCTGCTGGCTTTTGCTACAATGGAGCCTGGGTCCACAGTCCCTGCTGTTCCTCTGTCCAAGAGCTTCTTTCCTTGTTCCCAGGAACAGGAAAAGGCCAGGAAGCAGCTGCCCACGTGGAATGGCCCAGTGTCCTTCTGGGCATGCATGAGCTCCCAAGGAGCAGTCAGGGCTTGGGAAAGTGGGCTCCACGGGGCTTGGGAAAGTGGGCTCCATCCTCCTTAGTCCTTTCCCATTCCCTGTAAGTGTGCACTTGCTCAAATCATCTATCTGCAAAGATTTTCTTTGATAAAATAAATAGACTGAGTTTAACTCAATCTATCCGGCATAGTTTCAGGAATCATTTTTGCAGATCTTCCCTGAAACTTCTTTAATTTGCCAACAGCCTTTTTAAAGTCCAAGCAGTGGATTGGGATATACACTGTACTTGTAATAAAGAAAGGTGGAAAACCACATTCAAATTAAGCTAAATTAGGCTCGACTTTGCTATTTAATTTTCAATACTTCTTTTGGGTTGTTTGACTACTCTTGTTACCTAAAACTGAGGAGTTTTTTTAGAGTTGACAAGTCCTCTCTGCCTATTTCCCAATGATTCAGGTGTATTGCCTCACGCACCATAGATTCCCTCAAAACATATAACTAAGATAACAGTTAATGACATAATGAACTTGCCCTCCAATTCAGTCAAATAACAGTTGTTCCTTTAAAGTATTATAAATACTATAAACTTTTCTTTTTACTGAATGGTACCAGTGGACAAACAGATGTGGACAAAAGCAGCACTCTCTATTACAGATTATTATTACAGTAATTCCAGGCCTATAAGCTTTCTTAGCCTTTGCTCCACCCCCCCCCAAAAAAAAAAAAAAAAAGGAATGGGCGAGTGTGTGTATTTTTGCATGCATGCCTGTATGTAGAACTCTGCATGCTATTGTGATGGCTGTGGGTCTGGCTTCCCCAGCTGGAACACAGCCCAACCTTTTTGTTAGACCTTGTCCTCAAAAAAGCCATCCCAGTCTTTCACTTGCAGGCAGATTCTCTCAGCCACATCATCTGCACATCCACTCTGTTCATCCTTTGGGTCTGAATAGACTCTGCATGCGATGTACCCTTCTGGGAGCTGAGAGCTGGAAAAGAACCTAGTCCTCAGACTGGTTCCTGAAAAAGAGGGGATTTACTTACAGGTTCCTGAAAAAGTGGGACGGACCAGCCCAAGAGAAAAGGAGCAGATTGGTCATCAGTCTTCTCTAGAAGCACCGCCCAACAGGGAGATCCTGTTCCCAGTTGTGTCCCATGCTAACAGTACCTGGCTGCCTTTTTCCCCACCCCCTCATTCACACTGCAGATAGAGCTACCTTCCAAACAAAACAGAACCAGTACTTTAAAAGAACTGAAACCAGAAGTTCATCTATATCATACACTTCCAGAATGTATGGAAGTGTATATTTGGCTTTCAGAAAGGCAAACCAAACCACCTTACATGAACCAGCCTCTGGGAGAGTTACACCCCTGGGACAGGTGTAGCCCTGTACCCTGTAGCTGATGTGTGGTACATCCTCACAGACACCGGAGAGTGATGCTGCTGATGGTCACCTCTGTGCTGCTCACACATCCATGCTGATGCAAGGCAGAGAGAGCAAGTGCAAAGTCTTTCCTCCCAGGCATATTTCACACTTTGTACACCTGTGTCTGCCTACACTTCCCGGTGGGGAATAAGAGCTAACTGAACAAATCTGGTACTGGACTGCTTTCTGATCAGCCAGACATGATGTGTGGTGAGCCCTTCTCCCTCAGTTTCCTTTAGCTCTTTTGCCAAGGTGGGGTGGGACTGCAGGGACCCACTGGTGGTTCTGGCCTGTCAGCAGGGGCATGGACCAATCTGTGCTGCATAGCAGTCGCTCCTGCATCAGCTCTGTGAGGAGATGTGGGCAAACATTCCTGGGGGACTTCCCTGCTCTTACAAACCCACCTGCATACACAGCTCCCACAGGTGGGGTTTTTATAACCTACTTGTACAAACAGGTATATTTCTTCCCCTTTGTGTTTGTTCCCCAAAGTACAGCTCTGATAGCAGTCTGCTTTGTTGTACTAGAAAGTGGAGCAGATCCATTGCATTTTGTGAATCTGCTTTTTTTTTTAATTAGCCATAGGGGTGGGACAAAATCTTGGGCTGATGTAGTCTCATTGAAGTTCAGGCTGGTACAAGGGAAGTGGGCAAGGCATAGAAGTGAGCAGTAGAGAGAGATGAGCCACTGCACAATTGAACCTCTCCTCCCATCCTTTAAAAAATCCCTGAAGTGTTAGGCTTGCAGGATGCCTGGGCTGACAGTGACCAAACCTGTAAGAAGAAGAAACCATTGCCTGTTGTGCAGAGAAGGCTGAGCCCTGGCCAGACACAAAATAGCCTTGTACATAGCTGAAAAGGCAATTGTTTTTCAGTGGCTGCTATTTTTGCATTGATACAACAGTCACAGGGATATATCTGATATGTGAAAGGACAGCATCCTCTATTTTATTTGCAACTGCAATAGCTCCAGCTACTTGTGCTGGTTTCAGCTGGGGTAGAGTTTATTCCTTCACAGTGGCTGGTATGGGGTAATATTTTGGACATGTGCTGAACACAGACTTGATAACATAGAGAGGTTTTTGTTATTAAGCCCTGAGCAGGGCTTACACAGAGCCAAGGTCTTTTCTGCCTTTCCTGCTGCCATGCTGTGTAGGAAGTTGGGCGTGCATGGGAGATTGGGAGGGCAAACAGATGGGACAGGTGACCCAAACTGACCAAAGGAATATTCCAGACCATCTGACATCATGCTGGGGATATAAAGTGGGGAGAAGAAGGAGGAAAGGGGGAAAGTTTGGAGTGATGGAGTTTGTCTGCCCAAGTAACGATTAAGTGTGATGGGGCCCTGTTCTCCTGAAGATTGCTGAACACCTTCCTGCCCATGGGAAGCAGTGAATTAATTCCTTGTTTTATTTTACTTGTGAGTGCGTCTTTTCCTGTTAAACTGTGTATATTCCAACCCACAAATCTTCTATCTTTTACCCTTCTGATTCTTTCCTAGATCTCCCTGGTGGGGCCCTGAGCAAGCAGCTGCCTGGGGCTTGGCTGCTGGCTGGGACTAAACTTTGACATCACTACAGACTCACAAAAAAATCCAAATATTTGTTCTTCCTCTCCATTAGAAGACTAATAGGTGGGGAACAGGATGCATACAAACATGTATGTATGCAAATGTGAACACATTTGTACACAATATGGGTACATATTTTTTCCATCAAATACATCATGAATGTAGCCCAAATATGGAGCAGCTGAAATAAAACAAACAGTCTACTGGCATAAAATCACAGGTTAGATGCTGAAGTCAGTCACGCTGAACCAGGAATAAGCTGAAAGCAAAAGAACAAATAAGTATACAAACTCCCCTTTTTTTTTCTCCTACTTAATACAGACTGCAATATTTAAATTGTTCAACCTACTCTTGAAATTTGAAGCAGGAGAATACTTTTGATTGTGGTGTGAAATAAGGCATAGCACTTTGAAATGAGAATGTGTACTGATTTCAGAAATCTGAAATTTCCTTTTTGTACATCATGCATAATACCAGGCTTTGGTCCAATTTCCATTTTAGTGAATATTGGGGAGGTGAGAGGAAGTGTTTATTTTAGCAACTGAGCAATTCAAAATATTTTTTCTCAAATGCAGAGGCTCTGAGAAGGCTCCACAGCCACAAATTCAGTGTCAGCCAGACACCTGACAGAACTGGGAATCTGTGTGGTGTGCCTGGGAGCTCTGGCAGGATTTGTCTGTGGGCACAGGACAGTCAGAGCTGTGCAGAGAGTCTTTGCCTCACATATTTTGCAAGCTGTTGGATCTGAACTGGGTGACAAAGTCCAGAAACCAGGTGATTAGAACAAAACTGTTCTTGCAGGGCAGTTATCCTTCCTTTTTTCAATAGCTCAGTACCATATATAACAACATGTCATTCATTCTACACCTAGTGAAAGCCTGGAAGAATCTCTTTATGATTATTTCACAGGCTTTGGACTGGACCTCGTGTTTTAGAAACCTCAACTCAACATGGCAAATCCGCAGTGTGGTTTTTCAGGATCCATTTATACTGGAGCAACAAATATTTTGTGTTTGTTCAGGAATGGCCTAGGGCCTTCAGATGCTGCAGGTAAGAAGCCCTTCCTTTTAAACAGAGGTAGGTAGAGCAGGGCCTGAACTGGGAGGAGTGTCTTTGGGCCTATCATCTGTAGGAGGTCTTGCAGTGCCTCTTTAGGAGACAATCCCTGCCAGCTGCCTGCTCTGCTTCTTTTTCAGAGATCATCACTGTGCTGGAATCAGCAAAAGAAAGTCTTCCACAGGTTCCTGTGTCTGAGTTCAAAGCACAGATGAAGCTCCTGCAGTATAACACCAGGCTTTGCCTGAGACACTGGTGTGTGTGGACCTCTGCCAGCCCTGCCAAGGCATGACCAGATGGGTAAAGGGTGATCAATCACCAGAAGGTCGAGGACCAAAAGATGCTGTTCATCCCAGGCACAGTACCTATGAGGAACCTACCTTGTCCTCAAGGTAACTCCAGTTTCTCATGGAATCTGCTTTGGTTTCTTATTGTCATTGCAAAGCAACAAGGAATCAGCTTCACCTCCACTCTGCCTGTTCTCTTGCTTTCATGCCTGTGGCTTTTGTAGCAGTATCTGCCTGTGTGCAGTTTCCAGCATTCAAAGAAGAAATTGCACACCTGCACGTGATGTGAAATTTCTCTCTCAAACACCTTCTTGCTATGTTTTTTCCTAAAAAATTTACTTGCTAAAATAGCAGATGGCCCGGATATATAAATTTTATTATACATAACAGAAGAGGGACTGTAGCAGGTGAGAAGATGCAGAACTTATACGTTTGTCAATGGCTCAGTGATGTCTTTAAAATAGGAAGAGGGAAAGTCTGGCTTGTACTGAGAAAATTGAGACAGTCTCCAGGTTTAGGTGTAATTTGCACCATGAGGCACAGCATACATGATCTTACGTGGTGATGTTTTATGTTTTATGCCTGCTCTGATTCTTGTCTGTTAATAATGGAAGAAGGAGCTGCCCTAGGAGAAAGGACGACTTTGTACTTTTATCTCAGTTCTATTGGCAATTTCTTTGTATGTAACTCTGCTTTTTTTTATCTTTACAAGCCTTTTCTTTTTCTTTCATCTGAGTTGTTTGTGAAATATAAAAAAAGTATGTTTATATATTGTCTTCCCCATTATGAGCACCCCAATCACCATCTCCATGTTCATGTGCACCAACATGAGTGTTGTGTTCAAGGACTGTTAAATGTCACATAACCAAACCAGAGCATTTCAGTCACATGACACTGAAAATCTCCACTCATGCATAGCACATGCTTTTCCTGAGCTCAAAACAGATGTTTCCCTTGACAGATCCCCCTCTGGACTTCTGAAAATAAAGTTGTGTAAAATTGTGTGGGCTTTCTTTCCTTCTTTATTTATTTTTCTTTGCTTATTTGTTTGTTTGTCTGATTGGCTTTGGTTTTTTCATTTTTTTTGCTGTTAAAAAGCTTTAGGTTAATAAGTATTTTTGGAAACTAAATGAGAGAGATGAAGGACAGCAAATAGATGTTTCTGAGTTATTGATCTCTCTTCTCTCCAAAATAAATTATGGTAAATAGCTATTCTTAGGGCCACAGCTTTAATGAGAAACACTGCTGTGGCTGCATTTCCCTTTTCTAAAATGCAGAGGCCCTGCAGCTGAATCTCACTTAGGACTGGGAATGTCATCCTTTCTCATGACTGCAATATTCCTGATGCTCAGCATCTTTCTTGCAGTGCTATTCAGACTGACACAATAATAATAAAAAATCATATTTCTTGGCTTATCTAGTTGCATGTCAGACTTGCTTCGAGCACGCTCATATGAACAGAAATGACTCTCACTAAACAATTATCTAGTATTGTTCTGACAAACTGTGCTGCTGGGTGACTGAGATGGTCACTAAATGTCACTTGTTTTTAAAAAATTGACAAGAAAACTAGTTGTGAAACAAAATTGTCAGCCATTTCCAGTGTTATGATGCTATTTACACAGAGAGGGATAGTTAGGCTTGAGCAAGCATGCTGTACTCGAGAAGGAACAAAAAAAAAAAGCTAAAATATTTGCATGCCTGGGGAAAAGGATATTTTCCAACAGAAGAAATTAGTCCTGCATCTGTGGCACATATTCATTTTGCCTTAAATAGAAACAGATACTGTTTTGAATTATATGAGATGTTTTCAGGATTATGTACATGTGTTTCATTGTATTGATGCCTCGCGAGGCTACCTAGAACAGAGGCTAGACAGTGTGAAAGGAATAAAGTAGGTGTTTGTTGAAAAGGCCTTCAAAGGATACACCTTGGGCAGTACAAGAGCCTGGCTGAGGCTACACCCAAGATGGATGACGGGTCACACATCTTCACATTTTTATAAGTTTTGGTCCATTTGCATGTTGGGGTTAATTGCCCAATTACAGCTTCAGGTTATGAAGTCCCATCCTCCCAGGTTGCTCTCCTCAATTTGCTGTTGTTTCTACTTTTTGGGCTTTAAGCTGCAATGGTGTCCTTGGTTCTCGGGCTGGAAAAGGATTGTTTTGTCAAACTGGACTGTGAGGAGAACTTGCTAACACTTTATATGAAGTTTAGAGTTATATACTAATGTAGTACAGAATCTGGATAATAGGGAAGCTAAAACTTAAGGCATCAGTATGGGGCTAATAACAGAAAGAATTGGGGGAAAATATGAAGGGATTGAATACATTTTTGGCTGACAATATTTATGCTTCTAGGCAATTTAGCAAAATTTGCTTTAGAGTTGTTCATTTTGACTGCAAAATTCCTTCTGTTTAGAGATTCCCTTTGAAACATGTGACCATGAAGGACTCTTGTATCTCTCTGCTCCAAGTCAGTAGAAAGGCCATCTACAATAAAGGCTGGTCTCTTTTCATGCGACTCGTTGCTGTGATGACTCTCATGGATTCACTTGCAGGGCAGACCAGACGTGTACAGCTGAGCACACTGAAACAGGAAATACTCAGAAGAGCTGAGCTTTGCATGTCACTGCCTGGTCCGTGGCTGCAACAGGCTGGTTTCAGTGCCCAGCATCTGCAGGATGCTGGGACTGGCCAAAGCTGCACCCTGACCAAATGTCCTCTGTTGTTTTCATGATGAAAGGAAACTTGAAATTCCTGAAATATGAACCTCAAAACCATCAAACAGTATTGTAAAATAATCTCTTGTCCTTCAGAAAGCATGGCTTTCATTTGACCAAGGTCTTTGAAAGTGGCATTGTCAAAGTAAATGAGCTGATACCCTAAACTGTGAATCTTCATGTGAATACTACTTTATTGTAGCTCCACTTATCTTTATTGATTGGATTATACAAAGTTATCATAGCTGGAAGACCAGGATGAGAAGTCCAACTGCATTCCTGGATAAACATAGGCATAATATGCAGAGGAGGACGCTGAAGATGTTATCCAAGTTTAAAATAAGCTTAATAAATTCTGTACACAAACACTCCTGGAAGGATCATATTAACAGCTAATAACTTCTGTTGCCAAGTTTTAAACATATTCCTCCTCCACATAAAACATCTACAAAGGTGATGACCATCTTAGATACTTGGATTGATTTTATAACAGGCAGTGCACGTGAGTCAGTCTGTTCCCATTACAGCTCAAACTTAAAATAGCTTGCTGTAAATAATCTTTTATGCATAACAAAAGCTCATACAATTCTTGAAAATTATTTCATCGCCCACACTGACATTCAAAAAGCTAAGATTGTTTCTGGTGTTGTCTGGTTCACTATGAGGGCATGTCCAGAGAAATTACTGAAGACCGACATTTTTGACATAACTGTTTATTTTCTTAGGGACAAATTCACTACTTGTGCAAACTGGTCTATTTCCTTCGAAATCAGCTGAGAATTTCTGAGCACAAAAAGTTAATTAAAAGTGTTACAACAATCCTGTGTGTTCCCTTTTTAAGAGGCAAAATCAGGTGTTCCATAAAGGTGTTATTCCATGTCCCAGTCCTGTGGGCACAGCGAGGGATGTCTCCCACACTCACAGTGGAGGTGCAGGTGATGAACCAGGCTGGTAAAGTGTTAGGACAAGCTCAACAATGTAGTGAGGGAAAACAACCCTACCATTCCCTCTTTTCTGTTTCAGATGCAATTGTCTGTCATAAAAGTTAATTCCATCAGTCATGACCTTTCAGAAAGGAAAGGAGGATGTGATCTTTCAGCACATCTGTGTTCCCAAACACCCTGGCAAGAGCCCGCATTTTACTCATCTGGGACACCAGCTTAATCCTTGCCATGTTGTTGGCCTGCAATTCCACTTGTAAGGGGGCAGAAAGTGCAGCTGTAGCTCCTCCACCTTGCCCAGCCACCGCTGCTGCTTACATACCAGAAACACAGTGGTGATGCCATGTGCTGCCTTCTCCATGGCTCTGACTGTCCACAGCCCCAACCTGCCACCAGAAACAGGTAAACAGGCACAGAGTAACCTCATTGAGAAAAACCTGCCTAATTAGAAGTGGATATGCAGGTAAACCATGAGCTGCACCCAGCTTTAGCCATTTTGTAACTGTTTTCTGACTGGGGGGGAAAAGCAGACATGAGAACTTACAGTATCTGACTGCCAAATCTCAGCAAAAAGTGCTTGTTTCTTCACAGCTATTGTGCCCTTCTGGGGGAGTGTGAGGCATATTTACTTTGTAGGGAGAGTAAAAGCTGGGTAGGTGGCAGACATGAGAAATTATCTTCCTGAACATGTAAAGAAGACACTATTTTTTGGTAGAAAAACGTAAGAAATGCTGTAGTGGGAAAAGCAGATACGAGGGCTGAGACAGAAGAGGACCAGTCACAAAGTGGGACCATAAATGGAACGCGTGGGCATGAAGGAGGAAGAAGGATGTTTGCCCTCCTAGTGTTGGTGAATTGATGGCTATAGTAAATTTATGTCTTGCAGTCACCTTTTAGGGAGGAAATCAATTGCCAACAGCAGGAGCAACAACAAAGAGTCACAACAAATCCATTCCGAAGACCACAGCAGTGACCTTGGATTTAGCTGTGGCTGTGTTTTCAGCTGGTGGAGAGTGTTGTTGAAGTGATGCAGGAGGACTATCACGGGATCTGTATTCAGCAGTTCTCAGAATTCATGATGGAATTAACATCCATGTAGTTGCTGTTTGATGAGATTTCATGCCTCAGCTGCTTATGGGGACCCAGGAAACCCCTGTGAAGGCTCAGAGACAGGAAATCTGGCTGTTGGGAAGAGTTGTCCATCTTCAGAAAATTACTATAGAAAGCTTTTCCTAGATCCTGAACCCACCAGTGTGGTGGAACTGACAGGCCCTGCCCCTGGGGAGGCCCTGGCCATGCCCTTATGCCACTCTACAAGTCTGCTCTTGCTGCAGCTCAGGGCAGGTTTTACCTGTGGGGAATGACTCCAGGGCCTCCCTGGGCTGGGGACAGGCATGGCATGGCACATCTTGTTACAGTCAGGATAGACCACAGGAGATATCTATTAAGATCTTGTTTCACATGGAGGAGCTTCTGGTGATTCTCCCCTTCCATGGACCTATGCTCCAACTCCTTCCCTGTGGATTACCTGGGAATTGAGGAAAACCAAGATAGAAATGTCTTAACAAAGTTGCAGGAGGCATGAAGCCTCAGCTTTGGTACGTGAACAATGTCATGCATCTCAATGGGATTATTACCTCCTGAGTTTAGAGATAGAAGTTTAAGTAGAATCATGATGAGCTATTTCACTTTTGATCACTCAGAAGGTGCATCTATCTCATCCCATGGTACTGAACTGCCTCTCATGTCTGCACATGGTCTCAAGCAAAGCTGCACAAAATCACATCTTTCCACCAGACAATTTAGATGTAAGTGTATCTTATCAAGGAGAAAATCAGTGACACTCTGCAAACTTAGCATGTAGGCAGTATTAAAGATATCACAGTTAATACCAGAAAAACAACATATACAAACTGCTGAAAAACTCTGGTTTCCTTTAGGGGGTTTTCTCCTATTTCTCCGCTATTATTTTAATCAGCATTTAAGGTGACTAGAGCACAGAAACTGTGTCATCTTTGCTAAATCTAGGCTTTTGCTGCAAAGACAGACAAAATCCTCTCAGATGAATTATCTGCACAGACAGACAAAATCCTGTCAGATGAATTATCAACAAACTCATTCCTCCTGAGAGGGTAAATGAAGTTTCTTGATAGTAAGAAAGGGCCTAATGTGGTTTAGATGCTATAATCTATCTTTTCTGGCTCGAAAAGAGCCCAGGCCTTCTGCAGAGTCCTTGTTGTATCTGCCACTTGAAAGCCTCAGACCAAAAATAACATCTACAGTATCATTAGCTACTGATGTTTAAGCACCCAAATTGCTCCCTGTGTTGGAGGTGGCTAGGAAGACGCAGGTTGTAGTTGGATGTTATGTGCTGCAGTCACAAGTGGCTGGAATTCCATACCAGAAGCTTCACTGGTGACACCCAAGTATGGCTCTGTGAGACAAAAACGTCTGGAATCATAAAAAATGAATTTTCAGGTAAGCAAATGTAGATGTGGTTGCAGATTTAATGAGTTCTAGTCAATTGTGTCTTCTCCAAAGAAAATAGAAAACATCAAATACAAAAGCAGTGACTGATTTTCAGTTTTAAGTCTCATACAAATATTTTCTTCTTATCATAGGCTTATGGAAATGTTTGGGTTGGAAGGGGCCTTAAAGATCATCTAGTTCAATCCTTCTGCATTGGGTAGGAATGCCTTCTGCTAGACCAGATTATTCAAAGCCCCATCTAACCTGGCCTTGAACACTTTCACAGATGGGGCATTCACAGCTTCTCTGGGCAACCTGTTCCAGTGTCTTACTACCCTCACAGTAAAGATTCTTCACATTCATTTTTCTTTTGCTCACTTCTGTTGTCTTCAACTACTGTTAAAGCCCCTCTGGAGGGGTCCTTTGATAACAGTTTTAGCATCTCACAATCACAGCTCTCCTCTTCTTCTGGAGTGGTCTCTACTTCCTCTGGAGCAGCATTTCTTCCTTGCTCTGTAGTGGTTCTTCATCACTGTGGGGTCACACACACACACACACACACACACACACACACACACACCCACACACACACACACACACACACACACATTTCACAAATACAATTGTGTGCAGTGACCACTGCAGTCCACCCACCTGGCTCTGCTATGTCATTCTCTAAGGCTCCTAAAATTCATTCTGAACAGTTCACACTTGTCTGTCTGCAAATCAGACATCTGTGTTATTCTGAATGTTTTTCAACAGGTGACCTGGAATGGAAATAGACAATTTTCTCACTTAATGTTCCTTACTGCAGCACCTCTTGCCACAAGTTACTTTCATAGTGTCCCAGTGCACAAGTGGCAATATGTGAGTGTTAATGCATTGCTGAGGGGACAATGGAACAATGTTTCAGGTCAGTGTACAGATTGAGATGCACCAGGAACTTCATCCAAACTGCTTTGCCAAGCCTGTAGGTAAGGATGCTGAAAGATGAAAAAGAAGACTGGAGTAATATTTGACTATGTGTGTTGAATGGGGATGTAGGGGTGGATATTTCTTGACTATGCCTGTTACTTTGCTACAATTGATTACTAGTTGTGGATAGACTAATGAACTAGATAGCAACTCTTTGGTGTTGGGATGTTATACCTCTTTTGCACCACTTAGAAGATCAGCTCTGAACTCCACTCAGTTATCAGTGGGGGAAAATCTTTAACAGAGAGGACATACCAACTCTTTTTCTCTCACACACACTTTTTCAGTGTCTTCACAAGCTCCTAAGTGTGGTTTCCAAGAGGCAGCAAAGAGTCTGACTTGTCCAAGACTCTCATTTGGATGTTTGACCCTTTGACCCAGAGCCTGTTTTAGTGAACCACTGCTGTACAGTGATTACCTGTGATACCTGTATGGTGTCTCAACCTTTTCCAGGAAGTCCCTTCTATATCTGTTTCCCCAAATCCCTTTGTTTCCATCAGGGTCCACAGTTCACTGAGATCACTGATGGCAACATATTTTAGTGCACACTTAAAATAAAGAGTGTTTTCAATGGATTCCCTGAATTAGGATTTAGGAACTCAGCCACATTCCACATTAGAAATGCTGTGATTTTACCTCCAGTTGCAGACGTATTGATTTACACTGGGAAGAGAAAAGCAGAATTGATTAGGAGTGGAATGTCTGCAGAGTGAGACGCACACGAGTGAGGTCTGCGAGCCGGAGGCTGGGGGAAAGCTGCAGCCCTTTTGAGACACTCAGAGTCTCTTTTCCCCCGAACTCAGTCTTGAGAAAAATAAACATTCTCATTTTAATTAAGAGGTTTAGTGACCCTCTGCTGCAAGCCTGACAGCCTACCTGGCAGCTGTGGGAGTGTGATGGCACAGATCAATGGCTTCTGTGAAAGCAGCCGCTGCTTGGGCACGCCGTGCGCTCATGTTCCACCGTGAGGCACCTGTCGGGTTATGTATTGATTGTTCTTTTGTTTGTCAAAGGCACAGCTTATGTATGGAAACTACTCCTCTGCTCCCTACAGGAAAAAGAGCAAAGATCCTTTGTTCCCAATGAGCTTTAAATGAGAATCCAGAGCACCTAATTAGGTAACTCAGCTCCCTATCACTGCAGCCTGTGCATCTTTGTTTCTTGCCCCGCTGATTGCTGAACATTGTCTGTCTGTCTGTCTGCCTGTGACCCTCTCAAAACAGGACATAGAATGCATCTGTGTCCTGCCTGCTAACATCCTGGTGTCTCTTGGGGTTTCTGATGTGCTGGTGTACAAGCCACCCCTCTCTGACAGTTACTACCCTAAACAGATAGACATACCCACTCTGAAAAATTTCCAAAATTTTTGGTAATTTTCTATGTAGCAAACACAGGAGATGTAGATATCTTGAACAAACCACTGCAGATTTTCTTGTTTCTGTTTCCTCAATGGGCCAGGGCTTTTCTCATGTTGCCAGCAAAGCCCTGTGCCATGCCCTGCTTGTCCTTCCCTTGCTGCTGTCCATTTTTCTTTTTCAATTTCTTCTTTTCCCTCTCTCATTCCAAAATGCTGAATTTCCCCTCTAATCTCTTGTCAGGTGAATTCCTAATCAACCTCATCAGATTAATTCCTAATCAGCCTCACTGAGCAATTCTTCTGCCCAGCAATGCATTGCCTGACTTCAATCTGTTTGTAGTTGAGAGCTGAACAACTGCCTTCCCCCTAGACCGAGACACAGCTTTGTCCAAAGCGTGTCCCATAAATGGATGGTTATCAAAGTTTAATGACCTCATTAGTACTCATTTGCAGAGTGCAAAAGCAAGCACTTTCTGTGAGATACAGATCAAAAGAAGAGGGAAAGGAAACAGCAAAGGAGACTAATTTTCAAGACATCTTGCAGCCCTATCTGAGCATAGGTGAGCTGCCTTTAGCAGACAACAGCAACAGTGCTAATCATAGATGCATTTTCTGCATTGCCTTACCAACAGTCCTGTGAACATGCATATAAATCCCTGTAAATGCACTCTATATATGTGTGTATATACACAGTATATATGAGAGAGCCGTGGGAATACACAACCCCATTAAAAAGACGTATTTCTGACGTTTCAGATGACAACAAAATGACTGCAGGTCTTGTGAAAACTCATGGATCTGTGTCAAGGAGATCATGGAGGAACACTCAAAGAATGACTCCCACAGTGAGAAAACTGTCCTTAGGCTGGACCATGAAACACAAACATCAAACCTACTGTCATCATTTTAATTCTAGTTGTGTATTTCTAGGCTACTGTAACACCTGTTTCGTTGGTGTGGAACAGAGTGGACTTCAGGGATAGGCGTGGAATAATTGGAAGTCATGTCTGGTGCAAGATATGATCTTGGGAAGAGTTCCTAAATACTCTGGGGTTCACTGGGGAGGTTCATCTCACCTAACCTGAAGGAACTGAAGCACAGGTGCCCTAAGACCCACTAAGTCACTAAGGTCTCCTCTGTGGTCAGAGAAGAGAAACGGATAAAAGGTGTGCTGCAAAAATCGTAACCAGCAAGTTCTGGCTACAGTAGAAGAAATGTGCTAATTCAGGCACAGCATAGCAGTGTAAAGGCAAAGAAAGGGTAGGTGAAAATAAACCATGTTTTGCTTTCACCATTTGTGTTTCGGAGATGGATGTCTGAGAAAACAGGAGAAGAAAACTGAGAGTCATCATGTGTGTATTTAGTATAGGGAGCCAGGATTTTTTTAGAGGAGAGCCATGAGAGAACTTTCTGAGATGGCAAGCTCAAAATGCAACACAGATGGGCAGCTGATCCACCTACCAGGTCAGCTGAGATCCTAAGCACTTTGGAGAGATCTATTATGATGTTTAAGCATAACTAATGGCTCTATTTTAATGGTATATATTCTTCCTGCTCTGTAGCTTTTGCAAAGCAAAACATTTTTCAGATGTTTCTTCCTTTATTAGAATAAACTTCTTAAGTTTTATTGATGTTAGAAATTATCTCTAACAGTCATACCCATCAATCCTGGAGAGCTTTACTACCCCAGGATTGACTAATCTAAAAATAAAATGGTGTCTGCTGGTGTTACAGATGCAAATCCCCCAGACTTAAAGAGCAGAGCATGCAGGTCATCATGGGGGTTGGTAGTGTCAAGACTCACTGTGCAAAGTGAGCAAAATGAGGTTAAACAGCATCCTTCTGGCAGAGCACACACCACAGAAAGGCATCTGCTGCTCTTATCTCCTCCTCTGACCACTTTTGTGACTTCAAAAATTTTCCCATCCCATAGAAAGACAACACAAGTCTTTCAGAGGCTGTCACAACACATAGGAGGGACCGTTTAGCTGGTACCAGTGTATTAAGAGTACTGGGAGAGGGTGCTGGCTGGTGAAAATCAGTGCATTGAGCAGAGTCGGGATGAGCAAGGGCTAGATTTGCTATTGTCCTCTTCCCTGGTCAGTACTGTTACTGAGTCTCCCCAGGTGGGATCTATGTCTCCCCCACTAGAGTCTGTAAAGACTTGTCAGAGAAAACGGATCCAAATTGCAACCTCTTATGAATAGTTGGGAGTGTTTGTTGTTGCTGTTGTTGTATCTGTGTCTCTTGAAGGAAAAGAGCTGTACTGAAAATTTAGTGACCTGACGAAGTCATACTTTGTTGTCATGTTCGTGGAGTGCCCTGCTCCTCTGAGTGATCCTGGGGGATAGCTCAGGAAAGAGAATTGGTTTGCAAAGAGCCACAGCTCCAAGGGAAAATTCTCAGGAATCCACACCATGAAAAAGGGTTGACACGATGTTAGCTGCTATCCTAAAAAGAGAAATAACAGTCCATATCCATAGAGTTTTAATAGCTTTAGAGGAAAGGATCAACAGGTATGTCTTTCTGTAAGGCAGGCTTTATGGTCTCCATAACCTAGCATGCTCAGCTATGCTCCTTAGTGTACAAAGCAAGAATACTGCCTTCTGCAGAGAAAAAAATAGACTAAAATAAAATAGTGAATATCTATAGAATGGGTTTTACAGGAACTCAAACTAAATGGTAATAGCTGTTTCTTGCTGTCACTCTCTAGTTTGTATTAATGACCCTGAAAGTGATTTCTGAATGTGGCACTGGAAGGAGAAACCAGGATGGTCTCCTAGAATGGACATTGAAATATTTCAAGAAATCCAGCCTGGCTGCTGCACCTCTAAATTCTTTGAGGTTCATGCTTCAGCTGTTACTTGTGGTATCAGCTACTTAGTAAGTGCACACATGCCAAAGAAATGCTTAACAAGGTGCACATGGGCACTGGTTTACCTCCTCGATATGACAGACACAGCCCACATGCCATTTCTTCTCTAAATACAGATTTTAAAATTTTTTTGCCAGCAATGAGAAAGAAGCCTGACACCAGCATCCCTTGTAAGAAACCTTAAACAGCTAAGCAGCTTGATTAATTACTTAGGGATTCCCTAGGACTGTTACTAAGGTAACACGAGTAGAAATGTTTGAAGATGGCAGAATATGCTGTGTGAGCTGGAGAACACATGATGGCTTTTCAGCAGCACCCTGCACCCTGAATTTTTACAGTATTAATGTAGAAAATAAAAAGTGTGTGCATATGTGCATGTACTCATGAAAGTGCAGAGCCCACACAGCCCTATGAATCCCCAGCTGCATCTGCTGAACACAGAAAAAAAATCTGCTTTGGCTCTCAGGAGGACGTAACAGGAAAGGAATTTAAAGAGTGCAGGGCACAAATCTCTTCCCAGCTCTACAATGCCTTTATTTTGATGGCTGATTTTAAATGTTTTCTTCTTCCCCCTTACCAGACAGCACTGACCCAAGACTAGATTCCCACTCCCCAAGGCTCCTCTCAGAGGTGAAGCCACCCACACTGCTGGCTGGCTCCCCTGAGGTACCCACCACTGCTGACTGCCCAGCAGTGCAATGTTCCTGTGCTGAGCAATGGTGCTGCAATGGTGCTGCAATGCTTGTAGTTTTGTGTCTGTAGAGCAATGCATTTTCTGGTCAAAACTGGTGAGAGGCAGCAAGAGGTGATTGTGGTACAGAACAAGCCCTTGAGGAAGACACTATTGACCTGTGGGTAACTGCAGTGCATTTCATGATGTGGGAGAACAACTGTCTTTAGTGACATCCATGCCAGAATTTTACCAAAGTTAATGCCCAGGTTAGTTAACACAGGACATGGAGGTAATTACAAATTTTGGGCGCTTACACAGAAGGAGAAACCACCTCCTCACTAATTGGTAAGCTTGTATCCTTAGGAGAGAAGAATTCAAGACAAAACTAAGCAAATGCATAGCTCCCAACTCTGATTTGGGATAAAAGCTTGTTCTGAGTTTAATGACAAATGTCTAGTGGTTTGAGTTTCTCACAGGGATATTATTTTTTCCTCCTTTTGAGACATCTCTCTTCTCTCCAGAGCTTTTGCATATACCTCACTGCCCCCTCCCTGTCTCTCACTTCTGGCAAACCTCTGCCCAGCTCCTCCAACTCAACTCTACAGCTGTGCCAACCCAAAGGTTTCAAAGAATTCATGCTGATTTAGTAATTTTTTATTCAAAGACATTAATTTGCTTTTTATCATGTTCCCAGCAGTGACCACTGGGAGAAACTCAAATTTCCAAGAGGAACCACTCAAAAACATAACACTTTCAGGGCTTTGTAGTGTGAGATGCTGAATACCCATAGCTCTCACTCAGCATTTCATGGGATGCTTATGGCTCGAACTGTGCAAGAAATAATTTCTTCTGGTTTAAAAACACTGCCTAAAAAAACCCTAAGAAACATTCTGGAGGAACTGAAATAACTTCTGAGAACATCTTTAGGACGAATTGGGGAAAAAATCAGTCTGAGCAAGACAAGTCTGGAACAAAAGGCACTGGTGTGATTCAGAAAGAGTTTGATATCTGTCAATGCTCTTTGAAAATGTAGTCACAACATTGCTTTGTGTTAGTGCATCTGTATTTTCCTCCTAAAATTGTTTCATTTCTGTTATTGTTTAGTTCTGCCTCTCTTTTGGCAACCCGCTGAGCCACTGAATACCTTAAAACTCTCTGTTGGATGGTGCTGCTACCATGTAGGGGTACATAGCCCAGATAGCTCATTATATCACAGCAAACAGAAAGATCCTCATCTCCCTTTTTCTGTGTCTTCACAAATACCTTCAGGCACATTTAGGACATACGAGCCTTGTTAACAAGACATCATCACCATCGTTTTGAAGCATCTGTCCACCCCTGTGTGGCAGGCAACCAAGATGGAGAAGTGTAACTGTCTTACATCCCTATTCCCACAGCAGGCATTCCTCTTTTATAGTCTTTAAAATTTGACAGGACAAAGCTCTGCAGGAAGGATTGAGGAGTGGCAGGGTTTCATCCTCTCTTCCAGCTCCACTTTCCCTGGGTGCAATATTTTTTCCCATTGAGCAATCCTTCATCTCATGATCTTATTTCTTCCTCCTGAGAATTCACAAAGACATTTCAACAAGTGAATCACAGGGAACAGGCGTTAGATGATTTTTTAATCTCTTGAGAAAATGAGGAAAGTGGGAATTTCTTGAGAAAATGAGGAAAGTAGGAATTTCTTGAGAAAATGAAGAAAATTTTTTTGTTGTTGTTTGTTTGGTTTTTGGGGTTTTGTTTTGGTTTTNATGATTTGGGTTTTTTTTTGTTGTTGTTGTTGGGTTTGTTTGTTTGTTTTTGTTTTTTTTTTTTTTTCCCCTGCAGCAGTCTTCTGTGCTGTTGAAGCAAATTGCAACCTCTAATCCAGCAGCACCTCAGGAGCTGGTGCCAGTCCTGCGTCCTGCTGCACCTTGGTTTACATGTGTGTCTCTGACCAGGGGCAGGAGCATCCTGGAGGGTGCTTCCCTGCAGGAAGAGGTGAGCTGATCCCCTGCACCACGACTGCTGTAGCTGCTGGGGCTCTCTGCAAAAGCCTGCCTGGAGGCAAGACAGCCCACTCATCCCACAGCCTGCAGCTTGGCAAGAGGCTGTGAGGACACCTCTGGTCTTGCTGCATCTGTTTTCTCCAAGATCAGTTCATTAACAGAGTTTTTAAAGAAAGAAAGAGGCTTCCAGCTTCAGACTTGAAGATGTTTATTTTCTTCTTATCTCATCTGGCATGCCGTGCTGTTACAAGGTCTTTTCTCTTTGAAAAATCGCTGGAAAAGTGACCCTGGGAGGGTCTTTCAGAGTTCTTTTAAAGACAACTCCTCCAACCATAGATTAAAACGTAAGGTATTTATTATTCTGTACCAATTATGACTACTTATTTCTCTAATTGACTTTTTTACCTCAAACCTTTTCACCCAATCACTCTGTGCCACCACACTGCAGGAAAATGGAGTCTATGAAGAAGAAGGAAGAAGCTCAGGAACCACCCAAGATCCTCCACTTTGTTCTTTTTCAACCTCCATCCTAAAAATCCCAAACTACCTTTTACATCCTGTGATCAACTAAACTAATGTCTATTTTAAATTTGCGTTCTTTGTAATTCATCTCTGATTGTTGGAAGTCCTTTCCATGGGCAAAAGTCAAATGCAGTGTCCTCCTGGGGTCTCAGCAAGGGTCCCAGATCCCCCAAGGTGTACATGGGGTGTTCATGGGGGTCTCTGCCATGCCCTGGACTCCAACACTCTAGCCAGCTGAATTCCCATGTATCCATTGCCATGAGAACATGGTAAAAAACAACCCACAGTTTCTAGGACCTTCCTGTATTTACTTTCTTGAAAGGTAACTACACTGGGTTTTTGCCATAAATTAACCACATCCATGGCAAGAGTCTGTCAAATACCTACAGTGTCAGGCAGGGAGGCAGTAAGGCCATGATATTAGGATGGCCAGGTTTGCATAGGTTGTGGGACAAGGTGAAACAATCCTAACCCTCTGCTCTGCATCTTCCAGCTGATGGATCCAGCCATCCACATAAAGAATGATTTCCAGCAACTTTTCCCAGAGTGTAACAGTTCCCACAGTGTAAAAAGGGAGACTTTCCCAGCACATACCTGCAGAGTGAGTGGGGACCACCAGCAGGTGCATCAGTTCACATTCCTGTGGATTAGTTTAAACTGGTGATGAAAGCAGACCGAGCCATGACATGGAGCATCTGAGCTGCACATGCATGCAGGGGCTGTATCCAGCACTGCAGACTCTTTCGTAGAGATGTTGCCTCCACTCGGTCAGCAATAACAAGAATTAGTATGAAATGTCAGAGTTTTTAAGTGCATCAACTGTTTGCTCCTTGAACTTGAGTCAGGTCCTTAAGATAAAGAGAGAAACACCCTCTTCATGACTCCAAAACAGTCCTCAAATGAGTTTTGAGTAAAAGAACCATAACAAACTCTCTGCTTCCATATCACAGTGAAAATGCAAGTGTGGTTTTAAATTATTAAAAATAAAAAGGGGGGCAACATCAAATTCACATGGAATTGCAGTAACACTAGGTTCAGTAGCAGTAATGACTTCCAACTGTTTAAGAAACAGATGTGGGAGCTCTCAGGCTTCATATTTACAGCTCAGATTTGAGGTTTTTTAGAGCAACCTGTACAGTTCTGGGTTCATATGAGACAGAGAACAGGAACTGATGATGTTTTTTGTGTTGGTGTAGCAGAAATGGAAAGTAAAAGTAAAATGACCTGCCTTAGGCATGTATTACTTTATTTACTTTCATTTACTTAAGGCTTACTTTTGCATTCTGTAAGCTAAATTTCTTGGGAATTGATAAATAACAACTCCCTGGGATGTTTTCACCCCTGTAAAATCTTGGCATGTTGTAATGATCTCTCAGTGAACATAAGGCATTCAGATGGAGTTTCCCACCCTCCCCACCCCCACAGAAAACTGCTTGGAAAAGACTCATGATGAAAGAAGGCCCAATGTGTGCTACAAAGCAAGAAGAAGGGGAATAGCTTTTCCTTGGGCAGTTATGTTTCTGTGAATCATGAATACAGAATTATCAGACATCACAGGTCACTCAGAAACATGGAGAAAAACCAACACACTGTTGTGTTATAAAACCAACAAACTGTTTTATTGCTGCTGGGCTGCTGGGGTAGAGCTGGGCACATGCAGCTCCCTGGATACACTCTGATAGCCTATGGATAGAAAAAAAAATAACAGAGGCAAGGAGCAGTGGAAAACCACCAGCAAGTTAAGTGAGAATCCATTTGTGATGCTGTGCCTTATGTCACTTCTACTATAAATGATTCTTTTTCCCACCACTACCCCCTTCAGTTTTCTGTTTAGTTTTGTGGGGGTTTGGGGGGTTTTTTGTCAATATGAAAACTAATGTGTGTGAATTACCACGGTATAAAGGCACATTGAAGATATTTATCAAAACAAGATCAGCTTTCTGCTCCTGCCTGAGGCCTTTCTTGACTAGTTTGCCTCATGATAAAACTAAAATTGCCTCAGCTTCACTGCATTTCTGTCTCAGGATAGATGTGTTAGTTAACTTTTTATGGTGCAGATAAACTTTTACACTGTGTTTTTTAGCAAACTTTAAAGTGAAAATCATATTTATAGCTTTGGAACTGAAGCTGGAAGCTAATTTCTGCAAAATGAGTAATAATAAATACTGATTACTTTTCAAAGGTCAGTGTAGAATTGATCCATTACTGGTCACTTCTTTCTTGACTTCTCATATTCCTCTTTTCATCCATATTTTATATCTTTATTTTGGCTATACTAAGCTGAATCAATTGGAAAAGAGTGAAAATCAACTCAGTAGATGATATTTTCTACAATCTTACATCTCTGGAAATGCTTTTAATTACTAGAGTAGTTTACTCTTTATGTAGTGGATTTATTGAGGTCTAGACAATCTTACAAGATTTCATCTGGGGCAGCACACTCACTTTAAAGTGCTGGTGATAGATGTTTGCTGTTGATGTTGTAAGGAGTTTAGAACCAGATGTAAGCACTGCTTTTATGAAAATCATTTTCCTAAAGTGTCTCTCTAAAAACAGACAAGTTGCAGGTGTGATCCCAGCCAGGATCAACACGTCAAAGTAGCACCACTGGGACACCATTAAGACAGAAGAGACACGGATTTTGACAAACTGTAAAAGAGCAAAACGCAGGAGAAGGAAAGAGATGAGAGCATCCATCTGCCTTAAGCAACAAGGACACCTCCTTCAATGACAAGATGTGGCCACATCTAACTGAATATAGCTGACATTATTCTCAAAACTTTCATGATAATAATACCTGTGGAAGGAGAGGAGAGGAAAATTAAACTTTTTTTTCCCATGCAAATGATGACTGAGAGCTAAATAACAGCCTAAGAAAGAGTTTAAATGCACAAAAACACGGTTCTGGGCACATGAGCATGTGTGATGAAGATTATTATTTTAATGGTGCCACAAGACATTTGGTCAAGGCTAGAGGGAAAAGATGTGCGATTTGTGCCAATCTTGGAAGAGAAAAGATGCAATGAACGGTGATCATGAATGCTAATGTGAATGTCTGAAGGCTGCTTGTATGAAAAAGTGAAGATTGCCCTTTGTCTCCAATGGGCAGTTATGGCATGGCTTACCCAGCGGTGACAGGTAGCAGTTTCTGTGCTGTGTTGCCTTGTTTGAGAATTTGAACAAGTTGGGTGTTATTGCAGGTGTGCTTGGATATTTAGGGCTTCTTCAAGAAGACTTGGTGGATGTTTCCTCCATGTGTGAGGGAAGCAGGGAAGAGGATCAGTAGAGCAGTATATCCATGACACGCTGTGGGAGCAGAGCCCACTCTGTCAGGTATAAGTGGTTTCCTATCCTCAGCTGGATAGCCACGAGACCTTAGGTCTCTAATCAGTGCCCCATCATCTTAATCAGTTAATAAATACTAATTAAGCCTTACAAACATAACAAGCCTTACTGTAAAATACCAGGGATGTGTTTGAGTTGGAGTGGGATACAGCAGCTGGCAGCAAGCAAAACATAGCTGCTGTAACAGAAAAGCCATCTAATTAAACTCTGCAAAAATAAAATGTTTTTAAATTATTTGCCTCCTCCATCACATCCTGTTTATGTTTTAATCACTTTCTCTAGGCTCATACTGACACTCCCTCTTGCTGTCTTACCAACAGATGGACTTTAATAAACTATTATTATATTTGGAAGCACTTTCCTAGCTCTTCATAATTGCTTCTTGTAGTACTTACATGTGTGATGCAGAGATATCAGCCTCTGCAGTCATACTTACTGCTAAAACTGAGCAGCATATAGCAGCTTGTTTGTTTGGGTTTTTTTAAAGGAATATAAGTCATCCTAGATATTCCCCTGTTTCTTTCCAAGTCACTATTTTCTCTGTTCACCCTACAATATGTAACAATCCTCATGTCCTGTTCCTTACCACGGGTGTTCAACAATGGGCAGGAAGGATGTTAATATTATTCTGCATTCTCTGAATTGGCAAATTGGTAGTATGAAATGAAACCCTCCCCTCCCCTCCCCTCCCCTCGTGTCCCCATTGTCCCCCTGAGTCCTATGAAAGAGCCATTCAGGTAGACAACCCTTGTTTCTTTAAACTTCAACCAAGGGTTCTTCAGCTGGGAATGTTATAGGGATGTAGGTGAACAGGATGTAGGTGACCATTCCTCCTGGGTATAATTTGGTCCAATGGCATGGAAAATGATTTGTGACTCAGAATAACTTTATAAGCTCTAGGAGCTGGCATGGATGATTTAGCAGTTTCAAGGAAAGGAAAGGGGCCTATCAGGGAAAGGAAATAGTGCAACATTCCTTGATCACTAGTGGCAGTCTCCAAAAAGGCTTGCTGGGCCCCTTTGGCACATAACTGCCATCAGGAATGAAAGGGCATTCTCAAAGAGTAGAAATGAACCTTAGTTGATGGTTCCTGAGAAAACAGCTCCTGTCCCTCCTGAGAGCCATGGCACCCTTATTATTGAAAAAACCACAAATGTTCCCTTAAAGAGAGTTGAACACATACAAATGTTGAGGTGATGTCATGCTTTTTTTGTGTTTTTGCACAACTTCACAATTCAATACCCTGTTCAGGACCTCGAATAACACTTGGCTTGGGAAGTTTTCTGTGTAAATTAGCTCAGATTTGGAGAGATTGCTAGCACTTGTATTTCATTCTGGCCTGGATGCTACTGCAGAGATGCTACAGGAAACAGAATAAGTCAGGATAGAGTTTCATATTTGCTATTGCTGTTGCCAGGTGAGATTTGGGAGAGAATCCTAGAAGGCAAAAATCACCTTCCAGACACTGTGTTTGTGTGTATGGTTGTGTTTCAGGAAAGCCAGGAGTAAGATTAATATGTAGCTTTCCACAGTGAGTTTTTGTCTCATGGGATGACAGTTTCAGACATTTCCAGCTCTTTGTTCCCCCTCCACTCTAGGTCCCATCTCCACATTGCTGTTCCTGCCTCCTCAGTCAGTTACACCAAGAGCAGCAGTACCAGCTCAGCCAAAGGGGAAGCAGCAAGAAAGGAGGCAAGAAATCTTAATCTGTCTTTACTTCTGAAAGAAACACGTTAGAGAGATATACCCTTGAGAATTCAGCAATGAAACACTGATGAGTGGCTCTGCTGCTGAAGACAGAGTAAGTTACCATTGACCCTCTGATAGTACAGCTGTGGGTTATGGGATGTCTCTGGTAGTAAAAAGTAGTGGCAAACCTTAATTTTTGTTATTCAGATCCACAGCAGTGGTCCTGAAATCACAAAGACAGGTGGTTTGCTGAGGAGAATAGAAATTACAACAGCAGTAACTGAGCAGAGTACTTGACATTTGAAGAACTGGCTGCATGGTTGGGCTCAGAGGAGCTGGTTAAAGGTTCACACTTCAGCAGAGACTGGTTACAGGCCCAGTTCCACAGGGATCTGCACTGGGACCTACTTGTGATGTTTGATACGTTTATCAGTGGCCTGGAGGATGTGAAGGAGAGCACCCTTAGCAAGTCTGGAGATGAAGCCCAGCTGGTGGCACCACTCAATACTCTTGGGGGCATTCAGAGGGACCCAGATCAGCACTAAGGATGGACCAAAAGGAGACTTACGGTGTTCAACCAAGATAAAGGCAGAGGCTTGCACTTGGCATGGACTAACCCCCTGTACCAGCATGGGCTAGGCCAGGGAGCAGCTCTTCTGGATAGGAGCAGGTGTTCTGGTGGCTTTTAGGCCAAACATGATCCATCAGGCAGTCCTGGCAGGGAGAAAGGCTGCCATCATCCTCAGCTGTCAACAGAAGTATATTCAACAGATCAAGGAAACAATTTATTTCCTCTGTGCAATACTTTGAAGGCCACTCCTAGAATATTGCATCCAAATTTGGACCCCCAATGTGGGAAAGAAATGGACAAACTAGAGAGATTTCAGGGAAACCTTCCGAAGGCATTGTGCCTGGAACACTTGCCATAGGAGGAGAGACTGGGGGAGCTTTGAAGACACCTGATGGCCATCTTACACACAGTCATTTTATCACCAAATGTGTTCTTTACCAAGCATACTGGTAAATTTGGTTTTATATTCTTCTTGGGTTTGAATTCTCTGCTCCAATTTGGCCTTGCAATTCAGTAGCTATTTTCTTATGCCAGAACAATTTGATTTGCTTTGTAATTCCACTAGCTATATTATTTTGCAGGGACAATATTAATTACAGATATTCTTCAATCATGTGTCTGTGAAGTACTTATTTACCATTAAAGAAATATTATTCTGCCTCAAAACATAGTTTTATAATGGTAACATAGAATAATTCTTTATAGGGGTTACTTACCACACATCTGCAGTGAGAATATATGTAGCTCTCCAAGAGCATGAAGCAACCATGAAAAATTTGCAACAGTATCAAATAATGGGCAAAATTAGATATTTGAACATATTACTTTCACTGTATAATGCTACTTGCTTTTTCCTTTTGCATGCAAAATGGAAGTCTCTGCAAAGCTATGCTTGAGTGCCAAAATATTATTTTTTTTCTTTATGCTTTTTCTTTCAGGTGATTCCAGATGTGATCTGCACGTGATTTCTTGCATTGTTAAGCTTGTTCCACGCATGTTTCTTATAAGCCCATAAATGGTTATTTCTGGGAAGCTACAGTCTGGTTCCTCTTTTTTGATGTCCATTGTACATATAAGATTTCTACTCTGAATCCCTGCAGAAGGATTGTAGGAGTAATCTAGAATCGCTCAATATTATTTCTTTTCATGATGACACAGTATATCAAGTTCAGGGAATTCACAGTGTAAGAGTATTTATGGTGAATGAAGGGTTATTTCTGACAGGTAATTCAGACTTGCAGTAGTACGTATCTTCTTCTCCTTGTCTCTTCAGAAGTTACAAGCCCATGCTTAGGTATATCCACACCTTCCCTTTCCTAATTAGGAAAAAAAAAACTTACTCTTTTTTTTTGCACATTCTTTCTGATGCATGGTTGAAGCTGTAAAAAATCTAGTGGCCCATAAAAACAAGTGGGTGGGATTCTTTTTAACCTGTAAAGGCTTTGCTAATTTCCACTAGCTGTCATATTGGATTTTATAGATAATTAATTTATTTTGAAACACCAGCAAAGTGATTCTTGTATGAGGTCAAGAAAGAGCTGAAGCATTGAAGCTGTTGGTTGAATACAACAGGCTGGCTTAGCATTCAGCTGACACAGTGTGGCTGTCTTGGAGTCTAGGTGTCCACAGAAGAGCCAGATGCCTCCACTCTCTTCCCAGATCAATAGAAAGAAGCAATTCAACTTATCCTATAGCATTTTCTCAAGACAGGTCAGATTAAGAACTCATTTTTTTTGCCTCTGACGTCAGACAGTCTAGGGTGACTAATTTATACATCCACATGGCAGATGTCTATATGAGATAAGAGAACTCTCTCTCCAGATATCACATAACTTCCTCTGAGTTTCAAACTGAAAAAAAAAAAGATCAGGAACATTTTGCTTCATCTGTTTTTGCAGTGACTTAAGAATGAAAATGCACTAAGAGATTGGCTGTTTTGAAATTGTTTGTGTACTCTCAAAGACTGACTACTGAAGCTTCTGAGAACCATTTTTGTAATGGAACTGGATAAGGTGAAAGTTTCTTGAAATCTGGAGAGTTTCATACAAGCAGATCACTTTCATTTAGTTTTAAAAGACTTTATTACTTGAAAGAGCATTCTCTTTTTTCCAAGACTGCTTATGACTTATGACTCTTCAAAAGCTTTCTGAGCTATCTATTTATGATAATATCTGCTCCAAAGGTCTAAAAAATTCTTTCTGATTGTATTCTGATCCTGTTTCCATTTTAATCCAAAATCTTTTTAATGGATAGTCCTCATGGAAACATGGGTGCAATATTTAAGACAGGAACATATTTAACCTTTGCAAAGGGCAAATACTAGTGCTGTTTTGTAATCTGCTGCTTGCCTAATCCAGCATCCATATCCTTTGATCTGATTCTATTTACACAGTGACTTCTTCAAAGTTTTAGGCACATGTCCAGTAGAAGAGCTTCCACTGGTTTCTGTAGGCTTCTTATGGCTTAAATCTGCATATTTATCTGTAAGGAGTCTGTATAAAATAATTCTAACATTTGTAGTGCTGGACTATATCTGCTCAGGTTCTGGAATTCTACCTTGTAACTGCAGAGTCAGATCCATTCTTGTGTACAGAATCACAGAACCACAGAATGGGTCAGGTTGGAAAGGACCAGGGTGGGTCATCTGGCCCATGCTCAGCAAGGTCATCCTGGAGTACATTGCACAGGATTGCATCCAGACATTCCCGAACATCTCCAGTGAGGGAGATTCCACACCCTCTCTGGGTGACCAGTTCCAGGGCTCAGTCACACACAGTGAAGGAGTTCTTCTTCATGTTCATGTGGAACTTCCCATGCATCAGTTTTTGCTGTTGTCTCTTGTCCTATTGCTCATCACCACTGAGAAGAGCCTGTCTCCATCCTCTGACTCCTCCCATCAGACACTCATAGACATTGATGATTTCCCCTCTCAGTCATCTCTTCTTGAGGTTGAACAGGCCCAGGTCCCTCATATGAGAGATGCTCCAGTCCCTTGATCATATTTAAAGCCCTCCACTGGACCCACTCCAGGAGCTCCATTGTCTCTCTTGTCATGAGGACCTCAGTACTGGACACAGCATTCCAAATGTGCCTCACAAGAGCTAAGTAGAGAAACAGGATGTCAACTTTGACCTGTATTCCAGAATGCCATTGGCATTTTTGGCCCCAGGGCACACTGCTGGCTTATGGATGGCTTGTTGTCCTGTTGGATGGTCCAGGTCCTTCTCCACAGAGCTGTTTTCCAGCAGGTCAGACTCCAGCCTGATGCATAGGGTTATTCTTTCCCAGGTACAGGACACTGCTTTTGCTTTTTCTGAATTTCAGACTGTTCTTTGTCCTGTCTCCAAACAGGCTCAAACCACCTTATGAGTGATTCTGGAATGACAAAAATTTCTTTAATCCAGAAAAGTGTATTTATAAAGGAACTAAAATGAGCTGTCTGCTACCAGGCTGTACTGTGCTATTTTTAGTATATTACTTTTAAAAATAACATTTTCAAAAATCATAACACCGTCTTGTAGAGAAAGCATTGCTTTTATATGCCATAAACACTGAAAATTCTTTGGGCAAGCTGTAGATTTTCCCCGCTCCTGACTGCAGCTACTCAGAGGGCACTGGAAAACATTGGGTATAAGCCAAGGAGTTCATAAGTGGTTTTATTCCAATTCCTTGCCACAAGGGATTGATACCACACTTGTATAAGAGGCAAATGAGTCTTTGCTTAACAAAGAAAATTATCAAGATGAGATGAAAATCTAATACAATTCATTCTGCTTGGAAGAGTACCCAATTTTTGGTGAAGTGCCTGAGTGGAAGAGAAGATGCCTCACTCTGACCATGAATGATGTCTGAAATTGTCTGAAAATTTTGCAGAAGTTTTTTTTGCCTTACCTGCTTGGAACAACTTCTGTGGGCTGTGAATGGGATGGCTATAAAAAGGTTGAAGGTGGTTTAGTGGGTGAGGTCACACAGCAGAAGGAACAGGTGATTCCCTGTTCCTGTGATCAAAAATTCAGGTCTACCGAGGCCATCTTTTTTTGGTTGTCTGAAAGTGAGACTGCATTTTTCTGCAGTTCTCCAGCTCAACAGATTTACTTTCCATAATTCCTTTTCTCCTCTCTTCCTAACCCTTACATAATGTACCAAGACACAGACAGCTCATGCTTCCCCGAGTCAGTGCTGTTCCCCCATTTGTTTCCTATTTTGACGCACAGGGAAATGGTAGCTGACTTTCCCAGGGGAAGATAGTGCTTCCTGACCCTGGAGTTCCTGATGTTTTGACTAAAACAGCAGGTTAGAGACACAGTTACTTGGTGTGTACTTTTCTTAGATGAAGTCAGACTCAGTGAGTCCTGATGTGGGATTCATTAGATCATATTAAAATGAATCCATGCAAACCAGATCTGAAGCAAAACAATCGACAACCATTTTCAGTCTGATGATGATATGGTCACATAGATGGACTTTTCTTGATTGCCAGTTTCTAGTTCACTTGAATGCTAGTTACTTTCCTTCACTGAATGCATGGATTCAATTCCATTTTTTGTGTTGACATCATCTCTATCAAGTTTGTCCTTAGCAGTAAGCTATTGCACTTCCTCTACCTCCAATGAGGTTACTTCCACCTTGCTTAGGTAGTCAAATAAGAAATGGTTTAAAGTGCAATCAACCTAACTCCTGAGAGAGAGCATTCTTTCAAAATCTAGATATTTTTGTATAAATGAACTGAGATTGATAGATATTAATAAACATATTTGAACCACTGCCTTGAGGAGATTGACAATGTAAGTCTTTTTGAACATGCTAAATGGAAAAACACTTTCAGAGAAAATAATTGTCAGTGAGGTCTAATACGTGATTTTATTTTGTTCAAAATACATGTGTAGATAAATCATCTATCTGAAGAAATTTGTTAACAGATGTTCTAAGTGGAAGAGCCATCCAGTCCGAATTGCTAACAGATTAATTGTAGGCATCATGTGAAATATGACTAGGAGCCACTGTTTCCCCAGCAACATTCTTGCAAAGGACAGCAATAAATCTTCATGGAGAGAAACAGGCATTATTCTTACAGAAATTTTTATGCATGCAAACAGTCTTGACAAAGGCCTGGGGTGTACTTTGGGAAGTCTAAGGTCATTATAAAAAATAACAAGTTAAAGCAAAATTGTGTGCTGAAATTAGTGTGTGTCAGTGGAAGAATCATTTAAAGTCACTGGTATGTTTTATTGGAGCAAGATACTTACGTCCTCAAACTATTTAAAAACAAGAATGAACTGATTAGAGTAGACAATTTAGATATACCTTCCAGAGAATAGCATTCCCTGAGGTGCTCTGTAAGGGCTTCTAATTCTCTGGCTTGCTTCAATTTTTAATCAGTGGTTGTCATGCATAAGCATAAAATCCACCAGGCACAGACACCTCAGCTCTTTCTTGCTTCCCACCGGGACTGCCTAGCCCAGCTTCCTGGCCAGAGAGGCAGAATTCCTTCTTCAGAGGTGTCTGAGACTAATCTGAATGCTATTTAGTAAAAACGTCCTTGGTAATTTTCCAGAATGAATAGAAACATTATCTCAGGGAAATCCTCCCCTTCCATTCAGAAACTGTCTCTCTTCAGCTGGCAAATATATGTCCTGTTCTCCCACCCTGTAGAACATCACCATGTCCTGGGATAATGGCAGCAAGTCCAAGTTACATGGGAAAGCTATACTGGGAAAGCAAGATGTGTATTTTTAGATATTACAAATGAGATTAAGCAGTAGGAGATGGGGAAGCGTTAAAACTATGTGACCTCTCAAATCTCTGTGGACCAACTGCTTGGGAACCTTTGAGATGACAAGATATGCCACACTGTGAGCACATGTAACCCTGCTGTTGTTTCCCTTTGAATCCCTAGACTATTAATTCCTTAGAAAAACTTAATTAAAAAAAGGAAAACAAACCAACCCCTTCCAGAAATAGTAGTGCTCTTTTAAATTTTTTTTTTAAAAGTGTATTTTTATCATTAATTTTTTTTAACAGTTTTTGTTGTTCTTTTCAAGGTGCCCTTGAGACTACAATGTTGTTGGCAGGGATACTCAAATGTGCTAGTATCAGAAAGAAGGGAACACTGTAGATGTTGTTTCATGCCAGGACAAATCAGGCAAGTGTTTTCCCTTTTGGTGGTTTTGGTGAAAATTTTGCAGGTGAGTGATCTCACTTTTCGTTTGTGTATGGCTTTAATGTGGATCATGCTGGCTGGAGTTTGGAAACAACAAATATTTTGAGAACCTTAGCTGAAAAGAAAGGATTTTCTTTTTCTCCACTCAGCTGAAAATACGAACTTGGCAGGGAGTAAAGTCATACTTGGCCATATCACTCAGTCTCTACTGAAACAGAAATCCCCTCTTACAGAGTTCACCCAACAGTGTCACTGAGAAGGAGGGATCATCCTAGTGCAGACAAGACAGAAAGCATAGGATGAAAATAACATTTCCCAGACCTTCTAACATTTTGCTCATATCTTCTCTGAGATTTGCACATTCTGAAGATTAATGGGAATTACTTGTCTCCTTCAAATCTATAGTTGAAAAGCTGGCAATAAGATACCATATTTGGTAAGAATAGTTTTGATTCAAAATGAAAGTGAAGCCTCGTAAAAGTATCAGACTATCCAACTTCCACTATCATTATCTCAATTGCCCTTGAGTAATGTAAATAGCTTATGTGGTAACATTATATATTTCATCAAATTTAAATATTAAAGCTTTTATGAATGTCTATTTAATTCATCAGGCATCTTAAGAATGTGCAAAAAAATTCACTTAGTATCTGAATCTCATTCTGAATAGAACTGATGATATCCAAAAAACAAATCCAACCACCAGTCTCATAGCCAGTTCCTGGCAAGAAAAAACAGATAATTTTTCATAGACTCACTGAGGAGTACTATAGCCAAATATGAGGACTCCTTTATGTAAATTTTAACTCAAGACCAGGGCCATGAGGAAAATTATGAGTTACTGTTAATAATTACCTTATTAATGAAAGAAATTGCAATTGAATTGACGGCATTAAAATGGAGAGGAGAATGAGCTCAAATGCTACTGTTGGAAATAAATCAAGCAACTAAAAGATGAAACACTTTTCCTGCAAATTTCTGGAGTCTGCTGCAAGTATCCCCTGTTCCTACAAGGTCACCTGTCTGATGGAAAAATTAGACATCTACAATAGGAGTCATCACAACATAAACACAGAAAAAACTTTTGGTGTGTGGGCAGATGAGAAATCTATAGGGAAGGCAGGGGGGTCTAAAGAATCTGATAGGAGCCTTCCCTGTTCATGTGACTTCAGTTACAAAGTCATAGCACTGGCACCATGTTCACTTTGGCTTGCTAACAATGTGTCTCCTCCCTGTTCCCAGCAGTTCCTGTACAGTCTAGATGGCACACAGGGCACATTGTTGAGATCGCCTCCCTTATCAACACGGTAGCAGATGATATGCAACTTAGTTTACAAGAAACTCCAGTGTCACTTTTTTTTTTTTTGCCTAATGCAGAAGAAAAAGGCAAAGCCACAGTTTCTCTCCTTGTTTTCATTTTCTGCTTATTCTTCCCTTTTCCC